>WNWK01008421.1:0-47500 GCA_009830355.1 Cherax destructor | reverse complement strand
GTGATGTCGTCTCTGAGGGCAAGGTGCAGTGTGAATATTATGCAGATAATTTGTAGCTTGGAGATTAGGAGGTGTGAGGTTTCTAAAAGTATTATCCTGAGTGCTGAGGAAGGGTTGTTGAGGTTCGGACATTTAGAAAGGATGGAACAAAATAGAGCGAATTGGAGGGTATATAAATCTGTAGTGGAAAGCGTGGTAGGGATCATCCTAGGAAAGGTTGGAGAGAAGAGTAAGGGAAGTTTAGTTTGCAAAGGCTTCTAGCAAGTGTGCACGAGCATGTTAGAAGCAAATGTAGGCAAATGGTTTTTATGACTTGGACTGTTGGAGTGTGAGTAATTCACATCTATGAATGGATTCAGGGAAACCGGTTACCCGGACTTGAGTCCTGGGGGTGAAAAGTAAATTGCCTTCACTCTGAAAGAGGGGTGGATATATGTTGCAGTTTTTAAACTGTATTGTAGGCGCGCCTCTGGCAACACAGTGACGATGAATGTGTTTCTTCTTTGGGTCACCCTGCCTCGGTGGGTAATAGTCGATGTGTTAATAATATATATATATATATATATATATATATATATATATATATATATATATATATATATATATATATATATATATATATATATTTATATATATATATATATATATATATATATATATATATATATATATATATATATTTATATATATATATTTATATATAATCCACTTCCCTACTACCCCATCTTTTTTTTATACAAACTTTATTTCAAGACAAAATACAAAATACAATGGGAGTAAAACAACATAGATAACAACTCAGAGCTACATGTCAAATACTTCGTCCAACTCCCGGCAGTGGCCGCGTGCCCAGAATACTGCAGGCATTTCCCTCTGGATCGCAACACTGAGTCTCTGAAACAGGAAGCTGGTCGCCCTGTGGTCCTTGGTTTCTATGATGAGTTTTCCACCCAGCTCCTTGAGAAACTTTAGAGCACACTTGCCCCATGCTCCATGGGTCTCCGACCCTATTGGGATGAAGTTATAGCAAGAGGGAAGGTCTTCATATTTGCGGGTCTTCTGGGTCTCCCTGTGGCTGGCAGCTCCCACCCCTTCGGCTAAGGAGTGTGGCAGGTAGGTGTCTGCCAATGTGGCAGCACAGGTGTAGTCCCAAGCAATCTGCTTACCATCCTTCCAGGGTAGCATGGTGGCTCCATCAGGACGCTTTTGACTTCCATCAGACCTCTGCACTTGGGGTTCCCGTTGAGCTGGGCAACGGGCTGTGGCGAGGCTTCTCTTATGATGTCATTGACCTCTCATGTCTAGCATACTTCCTTCTGATGTGTGACACACTAGACCATGAAGTCCGAATTGGTCAGCCGTCGCCCTGCCGCAAATACACCTATGTTCGGTGAGTATGGGGGCGGCTAGGCGAAGAGCAACACCAATCCGAATGGCCTGTGGGTCGAGTCGAGTCCCCAGAGAGGAATTGGGAACAGCAAGAAGGAAATCTCTTGAGTGTGGTGCCTTCACCGCTAGGAGACGAGCTTTGTCCTTTCCTGAAGCGTTGGTGAGCATTGTGTTGGAAATTTTTTCCATGATCGGTTTGTCCCAGTGGGACTGTTTGTGCTCTTTGGGAGGAGCTGGTCTACTGGAGGAGTCTGCCAGATGTCCCACTGCACTGCTGCTTCAATGAACTTGGGGTCTTGAGCTCCCACCACCCCTCTCAAACGTTCAGGGACAATCCTCTTGACTAATCCACTGGAAGCCAAACACGATGACAGAAATGCAGGTAACGCTACCTGCCTGCTTTGCGCACCCTATACCTCAAGTCGCACTGGGAGGGTTGCCTGCTCCCATTGCTGATCCTCTAGTGACAGATTCAGTGCCTTCTTGAGGGTTGATCTCAGGTGTGCGTCATACTCGTCAAGTGTTGGGTTTTCAAAAGAGGGTGCGACCTCAGGAAGTAAGTGAGTCTTGGCATAGTAAGACACCTTGTGAGGAGATACAGGGCATCATGGGCATCAAGATCACTTATTCTCTCCTCCATTCTTTTCAGGTCATTCACTCCTATATATATATATATATATATATATATATATATATATATATATATATATATATATATATATATATATATATATATATATATATATGTAATATATATATATATATATATATATATATATATATATATATATATATATATATATATATATATATATATATATATATATATAGATGGGGTCCACCTCTGGTACAAATTGTGGGACCTATAGCCTCGAGAAGTGGATAAAAAGGCTTCAAGGAAGAATATTTGGATTTCTTCCTGATGCCATTTGAATATTCCACTTCTCCTACCACCCCTCTTTTTTACCAATAGGTATATTTTATTACATAATATGGTACAAAAGATTTAAGAGATACATTGTTGATATAAAGATGGCATATACAGTACACGAGGTGAGAGATACATGTCTAGTACATATTGTTACATGTTTGTCAATGATTATAATGCGAAAATCTCATCCAGCTCTTCCGAGCATATATATATATATATATATATATATATATATATATATATATATATATATATATATATATATATATATATATATATATATATATATATATATATATATATATGCAAGACAAGCCACGGAAGTTGGAAATATTTAGCTCAAGTACTTTCACACTTCTCAGAGCATCATCAGGAGCTGTGCAATGTTGCAAAGGTAGCAACAGGAGATATTAGGGGATGTTTTCTTAGAGGATAGTAGCGTGAGTGACTCGCGTCAGTGTCTCTTCTAAGAGAGATATCTTGAATACAGGTGACAGATGTAGCACTGTGTGTTGTTCTTGTGAGCAGTGTACTAACTGTAAGCCTCTTGCAAAACCTTTACTTCCATGCTTCCTTTTCCATCTCCAACATTTCATCCAAGAATTCGTCAATACGCGCGCCACTGTCAAAAACAAAAAAATGTTAGCTTATTGGATGGTTGGTAATCAATTTTAATAGTAATCAATTACACATTGGTCATCTAGGCTGTGTGATCTTCACACTACCTGATAAGAATAGTTTAATTCCTAGAGACTAATTCTCTCAATAATATTTCTCTGTAATGGTAGGTGTTGTAGGTATTAGAAAGTGTTGTTATAGTGGTGCTTTACTGATGTTTATAGTGTGCTTTACGGTTGTTTATAGGGTGCTGTTACTGGTAATGTTATATAGTTGTAGTGTTAACTGGTTGTTTACTAGTTGAGGGTACTGTTTAAACTTTAGGTTTAAGATTAGTTATAGTGGTGCTGTTACTGGTTGTTTATATATGGTAATGGTAAACTGGTTGTTTATAGGTGGTAGTAATAACTGGTGTTTATAGTGGTGCTGTTACTGGTTGTTTATAGTGGTGCTGTTACTGGTTGTTTATAGTGGTGCTGTTACTGGTTGTTTATAGTGGTGCTGTTACTGGTTGTTTATAGTGGTGCTGTTACTGGTTGTTTATAGTGGGGCTAGTTAACTGGTGTTATGTGGTGCTGTTATGGTATGTATGGTGTTGGTGCTGTTATGGTTGTTGTAAGTGGTGCTGTTTGTTGTTTATAGTGGTGTTGTTACTGGTGTTGTTTATAGTGGTGTTGGTGGTATAGTATGTTGTTGGAATATAGTGTTGTGTTTTGGTGGAGTCGTTGATATAAAATAATTAGTTTTATATTTGTTTGGTGAAATAGCCTTTGTGGTACAAGGTAGTCGATAATGCAGTGTTTGTTGTATCTTGGTTGGAAGCTAAAGTTTTAATAATGTTTGTTCAGAATTATGGTGACCCTGTCAGTTTTGATATAATGGTGTTGGTGGTGGTAGTAATGGTGTTGGTGGTAGTAGTAATGGTGTTGGTGGTAGTAGTAATGGTGTTGGTGGAAGTGATAGTGTTGTTGTTTTTGGTGGGAGGTGGTTGAATTGATATAAAGGTAATTGTTATGTTTTTTTTTAGTATTTGTCTTGGGTGAAGGATATGCCTTGCTGCTAGTACCAAGTGTAGTGCAGATACCATGCAGGTAATGTTAATCGTGGTATTTCTATTGGTTGTGATAGTTCTAACAGTGTTTGAAATTATATTATTGTTCCTAAATATAATTTTGAAACCCATTACAGTTTCTTGCATCCTCAATTCTTTTTCCATTAAAATAGCGTATCATCAGAATGCTCTAAGAAATATTGGTTATTATTGTAATATTAGATTGTATGGGAATAGCACGGAGCTAAAATTGTAATAGAGTAAGAAATAGATATTATGACATCAGATGGACAAGTATCTTCATTCAGAGAAGATTAGAAATGAAGGTTTTTTAAAGTATTGAATGCAGTCTAAAAATAGACTTAAAAGATATAATTTGTTGTGTCATTAAGGTGTTTACGTCAAGAAAACGTAAATCTAGTATGCTATAATGACAGTCTAAGGTCAGAAATATGTACATATGGTAGTATGCCACGTGACAGTCAGCACAAACAATGTTACAATGTAGTACGTCGTATGTCCGAACGAACATGTTCAAGGATATTTGAAGTCCAAACGAACTTAATGAACAATAACTAGTATCTTCAAGCCCACTCAAACATGTACAAGGTAGTATCTCGTAAGCATAACAATAGTACAATGGTTATGCCTTGAAATCAAGACGGACAATAGTCTACAATGGTAATAATTACATCCACAGAACAATGGATTCAAATGGTATTGCACAGACCCATCAGCATGTTACAAGGTATATCTCTTACAGTAAAGATTACAATAGTTTAGAATGGTATAGCCTTTGACGTCCACACAGAACAATGTTACAATGTGTAGTATGCTCGTTGACAGTCACAGAACAATGTTACAATGTAGTATGCTTTGTCAAGAACAATGTCAATGGTAAGGTAGCCTCTTGACAGTCCCACACAGAACAATGTTACAATGGTAGTACGCCCGTTGACAGTCCCACACGAACAATGTTACAATGGTAGTATGCCTCGTTGACAGTCCCACAGAACAATGTTACAATGGTAGTATGCCTCGTTGACAGTCCCATACAGAACAATGTTACAATGGTAGTAGCCTCGTTGACAGTCCCACACAGAACAATGTTACAATGGTAGTATGCCTCGTTGACAGTCCACACAGAACAATGTTACAATGGTAGTATGCCTCAGTTGACAGTCCCATACAGAACAATGTTACAATGGTAGTATGCCTCGTTGACAGTCACACAGAACAATGTTACAATGGTAGTAGCCTCGTTGACAGTCCCATACAGAACAATGTTACAATGGTAGTATGCCTCGTTGACAGTCCCAACAGAACAATGTTACAATGGTAGTATGCCTCGTTGAAGTCCCACACAGAACAATGTTACAATGGTAGTAGCCTCGTTGACAGTCCCACACAGAACAATGTTACAATGGTAGTACGCCTCGTTGACAGTCCCACACAGAACAATGTTACAATGGTAGTATGCCTCGTTGACAGTCCCACAGAACAATGTTACAATGGTAGTATGCCTCGTTGACAGTCCCACACAGAACAATGTTACAATGGTAGTATGCCTCGTTGACAGTCCCACACAGAACAATGTTACAATGGTAGTATGCCTCGTTGACAGTCCCACACAGAACAATGTTACAATGGTAGTATGCCTCGTTGACAGTCCCACACAGAACAATGTTACAATGGTAGTATGCCTCGTTGACAGTCCATACAGAACAATGTTACAATGGTAGTATGCCTCGTTGACAGTCCCACACAGAACAATGTTACAATGGTAGTATGCCTCGTTGACAGTCCCACACAGAACAATGTTACAATGGTAGTATGCCTCGTTGACAGTCCCACACAGAACAATGTTACAATGGTAGTATGCCTCGTTGACAGTCCCACACAGAACAATGTTACAATGGTAGTACGCCTCGTTGACAGTCCCACACAGAACAATGTTACAATGGTAGTACGCCTCGTTGACAGTCCCACACAGAACAATGTTACAATGGTAGTATGCCTCGTTGACAGTCCCACAGAACAATGTTACAATGGTAGTATGCCTCGTTGACAGTCCCATACAGAACAATGTTACAATGGTAGTATGCCTCGTTGACAGTCCCACACAGAACAATGTTACAATGGTAGTATGCCTCGTTGACAGTCCCACACAGAACAATGTTACAATGGTAGTATGCCTCGTTGACAGTCCCACACAGAACAATGTTACAATGGTAGTATGCCTCGTTGACAGTCCCACACAGAACAATGTTACAATGGTAGTATGCCTCGTTGACAGTCCCACACAGAACAATGTTACAATGGTAGTATGCCTCGTTGACAGTACCACACAGAACAATGCTACAATGGTAGTACGCCTCGTTGACAGTCCCACACAGAACAATGTTACAATGGTAGTATGCCTCGTTGACAGTCCCACACAGAACAATGTTACAATGGTAGTATGCCTCGTTGACAGTACCACACAGAACAATGTTACAATGGTAGTATGCCTCGTTGACAGTACCACACAGAACAATGCTACAATGGTAGTATGTCTCGTTGATGGAGACATAGCTGACGAAAACCTAACAAAGAGTTTGCATTATCTAGTTCAAGAGAAAGTGCTGCTGAACTAGATGTATCTAAAATAATAATAATAAATTATTAAACTTGTAATATCAGAGATAAAAAACAATAACAACAGATACAAAACAATGTTTCTTAGGAATATATTAGGAAACTCTCCAAGGTGAGGGACTGTTCTCCTGAAACTGCTGATTCAAGGTTGATGGACTGATCACATCTTGTTTACCTCTTCACGGCTTCTGCTGCCCCTATATTTGCCACATCTATTATCGACTGATGAATCCTACTGTGAAGGCGAAACATTCCGGAAGAAAGATGTCTAAATGTTACACATGTGTCTTACTTATCCACGAAGGAACCTCTAAAGTGATTGCCTATTTTTTCTTTATTCAATTTTTCATTTTTATTTCACTCAAAACACGAGATGTCCTTATTTGATCTTCAAAATGAAAACTCTGTTGCACAGTAACTTAGGGAAGATTCTAGGGACAATTGACAGATGCTCTATGACCAAAGATCACATCTTGTTAACCATAGTCGCAGCATCCTGGAATGGCTTCATCTTCCAAAACCCTCTGCAACAGAGCTTAAAATATTTAATAAAGGAATTTCTTAATTCAACGACGGTTTTACAATAACATGATCTTTTTATTCCAGTTAAATCACCTTCAATATATTTACCTCGACCTTTTCCGAAATGTTTTAATATTTAATGTCTGGTGCAGCGTGCTGCTAGGATAGTACCCATTAAGTTTAGTTTGTGTGCGGGCAAATATGTCAATGCAATAAAATTGTATATTGAATTAGGAATCGCTGAAGTCTGTGCTATAACTTCAAAATAATAATGCTGATCAGCAATTACTGGAGAATGCCTTTTGTGATAAGCTTCAAACTTTCAGTGTTGATGGGCTTTATTAAAATAAAGCCTTGCTTTCACTTACAGTTTGTACATTTAAAATTGCCAATTTTTATTATAATTATTGATTTCCTTGTAATAAATAAAGAATAGCTCTACTGAAGTCTCACATTCAGTCAAGGGCGTATTTTAATTGCAATTTGTTTTGTATTGAATTTGTGATTTGTATATGCTAATTTGCCAATTTTAAAAATTATTTTTATCAAACTGAATTTTCTTATAAAAATAAAAATCAAGTATTTTTCTTAGAAGATTGAAGAGAATCGCAAATAAATTACATTTGGAAAAAAAATTGAGAACTGAAAACTTGCATTTGCATAGCATTTAAAATTTGACGAGTTCAGTGGACCCTAAAATAATGTACATGGTGATGCATTTGTCAATTGTTGCACGAACCTTCACCTAGTAAGAGTTGACCATTGAAAATTGAAGTTATAAACGAAAGCCTTAGAAGAAGTTAGATTATGATATGAGCACTGTAGCCTGCAGCGTGTCGGCTTGAGCCGCACTGTAGCCTGCAGCGTGTCGGCTTGAGCCGCACTGTAGCCTGCAGCGTGTCGGCTTGAGCCGTACTGTAGCCTGCAGCGTGTCGGCTTGAGCCGCACTGTAGCCTGCAGCGTGTCGGCTTGAGCCGCACTGTAGCCTGCAGCGTGTCGGCTTGAACCGTACTGTAGCCTGCAGCGTGTCGGCTTGAGCCGCACTGTAGCCAACAACGTGTCGGCTTGAGCCGTACTGTAGCCTGCAGCGTGTCGGCTTGAGCCGTACTGTAGCCTGCAGCGTGTCGGCTTGAGCCGCACTGTAGCCTGCAGCGTGTCGGCTTGAGCCGCACTGTAGCCTGCAGCGTGTCGGCTTGAGCCGCACTGTAGCCTGCAGCGTGTCGGCGAGCCGCACTGTAGCCTGCAGCGTGTCGGCTGAGCCGCACTGTAGCCTGCAGCGTGTCGGCTTGAGCCGGCTGTAGCCTGCAGCGTGTCGGCTTGAGCCGCACTGTAGCCTGCAGCGTGTCGGCTGGCGCCCTGACGCACGTGTCGGCACCACTGTAGCCTGCAGCGTGTCGGCTTGGACGTACTGTAGCCTGCAGCGTGTCGGCTGAGCCGCACTGTAGCCTGCAGCGTGTTGGCTGAGCCGCACTGTAGCCTGCAGCGTGTCGGCTGAGCCGTACTGTAGCCTGCAGCGTGTCGGCTTGAGCCGTACTGTAGCCTGCAGCGTGTCGGCTTGAGCCGTACTGTAGCCTGCAGCGTGTCGGCTTGAGCCGCACTGTAGCCTGCAGCGTGTCGGCTGAGCCGCACTGTAGCCTGCAGCGTGTCGGCTTGAGACGTACTGTAGCCTGCAGCGTGTCGGCTTGAGCCGCACTGTAGCCTGCAGCGTGTCGGCTGGCCGTACTGTAGCCTGCAGCGTGTCGGCTTGAGCCGTACTGTAGCCTGCAGCGTGTCGGCGAGCCGTACTGTAGCCTGCAGCGTGTCGGCTGAGCCGTACTGTAGCCTGCAGCGTGTCGGCGAGCCGTACTGTAGCCTGCAGCGTGTCGGCGAGCCGTACTGTAGCCTGCAGCGTGTCGGCTGAGCCGTACTGTAGCCTGCAGCGTGTCGGCTGGCCGTACTGTAGCCTGCAGCGTGTCGGCTTGAGCCGCACTGTAGCCTGCAGCGTGTCGGCTTGAGCCGCACTGTAGCCTGCAGCGTGTCGGCTTGAGACGTGCTGTAGCCTGCAGCGTGTCGGCTTGAGCCGCACTGTAGCCTGCAGCGTGTCGGCTTGAGCCGCCCTGTAGCCTGCAGCGTGTCGGCTTGAGCCGCACTGTAGCCTGCAGCGTGTCGGCTTGAGACGTACTGTAGCCTGCAGCGTGTCGGCGAGCCGCACTGTAGCCTGCAGCGTGTCGGCTGAGCCGTACTGTAGCCTGCAGCGTGTCGGCTTGAGCCGTACTGTAGCCTGCAGCGTGTCGGCTTGAGCCGTACTGTAGCCTGCAGCGTGTCGGCTTGAGCCGTACTGTAGCCTGCAGCGTGTCGGCTTGAGCCGTACTGTAGCCTGCAGCGTGTCGGCTTGAGCCGTACTGTAGCCTGCAGCGTGTCGGCGAGCCGTACTGTAGCCTGCAGCGTGTCGGCGAGCCGTACTGTAGCCTGCAGCGTGTCGGCGAGCCGCACTGTAGCCTGCAGCGTGTCGGCTTGAGACGTACTGTAGCCTGCAGCGTGTCGGCGAGCTGCACTGTAGCCTGCAGCGTGTCGGCTTGAGCCGCACTGTAGCCTGCAGCGTGTCGGCGAGCCGCACTGTAGCCTGCAGCGTGTCGGCTTGAGCCGTACTGTAGCCTGCAGCGTGTCGCTTGGCCGCACTGTAGCCTGCAGCGTGTCGGCGAGCCGTACGTAGCCTGCAGCGTGTCGGCTTGAGCCGTACTGTAGCCTGCAGCGTGTCGGCTTGAGCCGCACTGTAGCCTGCAGCGTGTCGGCTTGAGACGTACTGTAGCCTGCAGCGTGTCGGCTTGAGCCGCACTGTAGCCTGCAGCGTGTCGGCTTGAGCCGTACTGTAGCCTGCAGCGTGTCGGCTTGAGCCGTACTGTAGCCTGCAGCGTGTCGGCTTGAGCCGTACTGTAGCCTGCAGCGTGTCGGCTTGAGCCGTACTGTAGCCTGCAGCGTGTCGGCTTGAGCCGCAACACTGCATATTAAGAGACTGATTATAAGGGTAATGTAGTATTGGTCTTTTCATTTTCTCCAAGAGACGCTTGTCTAGCACTGTGGTTATCTGGGTAATGATGCTATTAACGACGACCTTACAAGCAGTAACTAAACACACATAACCCGCACATAGAAGAGAGAAGCTTACCACGACGTTTCGGTCCCACTTGGACCATTTACGTCGGACCGAAACGTCGTCGTAAGCTCCTCTCTTCTATGTGCGGTTATTGTGTGTTTTCCAGTCACGGTATTGTGTTTTTTGGTTTTTAATCAATAACTAAGAGACGGTGAATATGACATTTTCTAAATAAGGTACAATGTGCCTAAACGATATATATATATATATATATATATATATATATATATATATATATATATATATATATATATATATATATATATATATATATATATATATATTTTTTTTTTTCTTTTTCAACAAGTCGGCCGTCTCCCACCGAGGCAGGGTGACCCAAAAGAAGAAAATCCCCAAAAGAAAAAACTTTCATCATCATTCAACACTTTCACCACACTCATACATAATCACTGTCTTTGCAGAGGAGCTCAGATACGACAGCTGAGAAAAGTCCCTCCCAGCTGTCACTATCTCAGACCCCTCCTTTAAAGTGCAGGCATTGTACTTCCCATTTCCAGGACTCAAGTCCAACTAAATCAATTAACTGGTTTCCTGAATCCCTTCACACAATGTTACCCTGCTCACACTCCAACAGCTCGTCATGTCCCAAAACCATTCGTCTCCATTCACTCCTATCTAACACGCTCACACATGATTGCTGGAAGTCCAAGCCCTTGCCCACAAAACCTCCTTTACCCCTTCCCTCCAACCTTTTCTAGGACGACCCCTACCCCGCCTTCCTTCCCCTACAGATTTATACGCTCTCCAAGTCATTCTACTTTGATCCATTCTCTCTAAATGACCAAACCACCTCAACAACCCCTCCTCAGCCCTCTGACAAATACTTTTAGTAACTCCACAC
The DNA here is from genome assembly GCA_009830355.1 of Cherax destructor. Lineage (NCBI taxonomy): Eukaryota > Metazoa > Arthropoda > Malacostraca > Decapoda > Parastacidae > Cherax > Cherax destructor. The sequence continues at coordinate 36,357 of WNWK01008421.1, read as the reverse complement.
CTTCTCCTAATTTCCACATTCCGAATTTTCTGCATAATATTTACACCACACATTGCCCTTAGACAGGACATCTCCACTGCCTCCAGCCTCCTCCTCGCTGGAGCATTTGCAACCCATGCTTCACACCCATATAAGAGTGTTGGTAACACTATACTTTCGTACATTCCCTTCTTTGCCTCCATGGATAACGTTTTTTGTCTCCACAGATACCTCAATGCACCACTCACCTTTTTTCCTTCATCAATTCTATATATATATATATATATATATATATATATATATATATATATATATATATATATATATATATATATATATATATATATATATATTTACCAAAGAGAAATTAAACTGAATAAAAAATGATCTCAGATGGATAAATAGGAGACTAAAACATTCCTTGAGATAGAAGATAGAAATTTATAGGCGCATCAAAAGAAAAGTGGGTCACCTTGTGGATCAATTTGTACACATTAAAAGAAAGACAATAAAATGGATAAGAAGGGAAACCAAATAGTGACTCCAAGACAAATCTCAAAGTGTACAGGACAAAAACAAGGTAAATATAGGCCACTTATTACTAGATCTGTACAACTTTCTAATCAGCAAAAATTGCGCCTCTTCAAGAGTTATTTCCTGTCTTCAAGAGTTATTTCCTGTCTTCAAGAGTTATTTCCTGTCTTCAAAGAAGAAAGTATTAATGATATTTTAACATTTAATAATTACAGCTAAGTAACATTACAGATAACATTGTGAATAAGACATATGCGCAACACCTAGTCATCTTTATTGTGAATAAGACAGATGCGCAACACCTAGTCATCTTTATTGTGAATAAGACAGATGCGCAACACCTAGTCATCTTTATTGGGTGAAGGTTTCTCCAGTGCAACAGTAATTATATGTCTCCATACTCAAAGAAGCATGTGAATGGAGCCAGAGGAGAGGTTCAACAGTTGGCGGAGCCACTTAGTGGAACAAATCATAACCGTTCTGTGATTTGTATGTAATCCTGTTGTTACGATTTCGTGAGCCATCAGTTTGTTGACATTGCAAGCTCCTCCATCACATTGCAAGCTCCTCCATCACATTGCAAGCTCCTTCATAAACATGCTAATCTACGTACATATTATCATAGTGAGTGATAGACCAACAAAGACATTCCTATGACATTCCCTTTTATCATTTACTTCACTCCTAATATTATTCCTTATGCAAGACACAGATATACCACTTATATTATCTGTTTGTCTAACATATCAACTTTATCATTAAGGAATAATTCAGTGTTTGATGAAATCCATAAAAAAATGTACATTAACTCATTTTTCTTTGCTTTGGGAGCATCTATGTCTGGTTTTCCCATGAACATGTTGTCAGCATCAGTGTAATACGTTAGTGCCATTAAGACGACAAAAAATTCAGCTTACAGTGTAAACACTGTTGTTAATTTATATAACTAACTCAGCATTGTTGCTAGAGTTCTTAACTAGGGAGGTGTGTATATAACAGTTAATTTATAACATATAAATATAATAAAATATTTAATAAGAGAGCTAAAGTGAATTAAGGAAGAGATTACTATTGATAAACTTCCTGGAAGGGGCTTTCAGATATGTGATATCAGGTGAATTATTTTAAGGTGGGATGATGTGTGAAGGTAAGGAAGGTTGTACTTGATGGAGATGAGTTAGGAAGGTGTGAGCTGGATGGTTGGTGGTAGTGTTTTAGTAAGGTGTGAGCTGGATGGTTGGTGGTAGTGTTTTAGTAAGGTGTGAGCTGGATGGTTGGTGGTAGTGTTTTAGTAAGGTGTGAGCTGGATGGTTGGTGGTAGTGTTTTAGGAAGGTGTGAGCTGGATGGTTGGTGGTAGTGTTTTAGTAAGGTGTGAGCTGGATGGTTGGTGGTAGTGTTTTAGTAAGGTGTGAGCTGGATGGTTGGTGGTAGTGTTTTAGTAAGGTGTGAGCTGGATGGTTGGTGGTAGTGTTTTAGGAAGGTGTGAGCTGGATGGTTGGTGGTAGTGTTTTAGGAAGGTGTGAGCTGGATGGTTGGTGGTAGTGTTTTAGGAAGGTGTGAGCTGGATGGTTGGTGGTAGTGTTTTGTCAGAAGTGGGAAAGTTTCCTTAATGTGAATCATAGCCACACAGATGACCCACCCAGTGAAGATCATGATAGTCTGACAGAGACCTGCTGGTCTACTGTCAGATTATCAAGCTTTATCAAGCTTTATCGCTTGATAAAGCTACTGGAGAGCGAAACGTTGCCACAATAAAAATGTCCATTAGTTGCATGTGTGTCCTTTTACTTAACATAAAATCACATTGACAAATATTATGGTAGGTTTCCCGCCATATATGACAGAAAAGGTATACCAGACGGATGGGGATGGAGTCTGAAGATGTTAGAGTGGGGCTTTGTGGTATTCGATTACCCAGGAATAAGAAGTCATTTTGGGCAGTTGATTAAATGTGTTTTGTGACCTTATGTCTTACTGACCCATTTTAAAATGGGCTTTTTGATCGTGCCTCTGTTATTAGTTTGTTATAATCTCCAGCTATCTCATTCCATTGCTTTGGTGCTCAGAAGATTCACTCTTTACTCAAAGTATTTCTTTTTAAGTCCTCTAATTTGCGAAAATTAATTTTATATTACAGATTTTATTATTTACATGTCTAACAATCGTCAGGTTCCTTATATGCTATTCCTGCAGTTATCTTTTTATTTCGTCCACTGTCTTTTAAAAATTTAATATGTTCGTATATACAAAACAATGCTAGAGTGATTGTTGCTAAGGAAGAACTGTCGGATGGAGTGTTACTTTAATGGTTGCAGTAGTGTTGGAGGGGTAAAGTTGATAGTAATTATTGGGTTATTGGTGGAGTGAGAATGATTACGTTGATGGTAGGAGTGGCGAAGGAGGGGGATGATGGTGATGGCTGCAGAAATGTTGGAGTTATGTGGGTAAGAGTGGTAACAGTGGCAGTAGTTTTCGAGATGGCAAGTTGGTAACAATAGTTGCAATAATGTTGGACGAGCAAAAGTTATTAATGATAATGAAGTAGGAATTGAGGCAACAATAGTTTTGGAGAACTGAGAGTAGTAATACAAACAGTGGAAATACTCACTCCCAAATTTTACATCCAAGGGTTTTGTCAACCAGTTTATCAAGCTCAACGAATTGACTATTTGTAAGTCTGGTGGAGTCTGGAACTTTGATCTCCTCCCTGACCTTGACTCCGCTATGAGCGAGGCTCACCACAAAGTGACGCCAGCTTTCTTCTGTGAGTATGGCGCCAGGGAACTCCAGGGTATAGTACCTGTTAATGAAGACACACCTGTAGTTACCTGCTGCTCACCTGCTTGTTAATGAAGACACCTGTAGTTACCTGCTGCTCATCTGCTTATTAGTGGTGACGTTCTCTACATTTGTACATGTGCAGACAAGGCGTCATGAAAGCTGGAATGTGAACCTTTGTGGTAGCATTCCCTTACTTTACCCCTATGCCCCAAAGGAACTTATTATAATCAATTTTTTTTTCATTAACACATCGGCCGTCTCCCACCAAGGCAGGGTGGCCCAAAAAAGAAAAGCTTTGGCCATCATTCACTCCATCACTGTCTTGTCAGAGGGGCGCTTACACTACAGTTATAAAACTGCAACAATAACACCCCTCCTTCAGAGAGCAGACACTGTACTTCCCATCTCCAGGACTCAAGTCTGGTCTGCTGGTTTCCCTGAATCCCTTCATAAATTTTACCCATCTCACACTCCAACAGCACGTCAAATCCTAAAAACCATTTGCCTCCATTCGCTCCTAACACGCTTACGCACGCTTGCTGGAAGTCTAAGCCCCTCTCACACAAAACTTCCTTTACCCCCTTCCTCCAGCCTTTCCTAGGCCGACCACTACCCTGCCTACCCTCCACTACAGATTTATACATTCTCGAAGACATTCTATTTTGTTACATCCTCTCTACATGTCCGAGCCACCTCAACAACCGCTTAACAGCCCTCTGGATAATAGTTTTGGTAATCCCGCACCTCCTAATTCCCAAACTACAAATTCTCTGCATTATATTCACACCACACATTGACCTCAGACATGACATCTCCACTGCCTCCAGCCTTCTCCTTGTTGCAACATTCACCACCCATGCTTCACATCCATATAAGAGTGTTGGTATAACTATACTCTCATGCTCTTTGCTTCCATGGACAAAGTTCTTTGTCTCCACAGACTCCTCAGTGCACCACTCACCTTTTTCCCCTCATTAATTCTATGATTCACTTCATCTTTCATAGACCCATCTACTGACACGTCCACTAATAAATGTCTGAATACATTCACCTCCTCCATACTCTCTCCCTCCAATCTGATATCCAATCTTTCTTTAAATAATTTTTTTTTTTGGTATCCTCATCACCTTACTCTTTCCTATATTTACTTTCAATTTTCTTCTTTTACATACCCTACCAAACTCATCCACCAACCTCTGCAACTTCTCTTCAGAATCTCTAAAAAGCACAGTGTCATCAGCAAAGAGTAACTGTGACAACTCCCACTTTTTGTTAGATTCTTTATCTTTTAACCCCACAACTCTTGCCAACACCCGAGCATTCCCTTCTCTTACAACCCCATAAATATATTGAACAACCATGGTGACATCACACATCTTTGTCTAAGGCCTACTTTTTTGGGAAATAATCTCCCTCTCTCCTACATACTCTAACTTGAGCCTCACTATCCTCATAAAAACTTACCACCTATTCCATACATTTGCAACATCTGCCACATTGCCCCCCTATCCACCATATCATACGCCTTTTCCAAATCCATAAATGCCACAAAAACCTCTTTAAACTTATCTAAATACTGTTCACCTATATGTTTCACTGTAAACGCTTGGTCTACACACCCCCTACCTTTCCTAAAGCCCCCTTGTTCATCTGCTATCCTGCTCTCTGTCTTACTCTTAATTCTTTCAATAATAACTCTACCATACACTTTACCAGGTATATTCAACAGACTTATTCCCCTTTAATTTTTGCACTCTCTTTTGTCCCCTTTTGTCCCCTATACACGCTCTCTGCCAATCCCATACATTTATTATATAATAGCACCAACCACTCTAAAATTATATCTCCACCTGTTTTTAACATTTCTATCTTTATCCCATCAATCCAAGCTGCCTTACCCCCTTTCATTCTACCCAATGCCTCACGAACTTCCCTGTGGAGAAAATTCTCCAGTATAGGGGGTATCTCTCAGCCCTCCTCTCAGCTCTCTAAGAGACTCAGCCCAGCATCACGAAACACGTTATGCTCTCCTTCCTAAAGTTCAGTTTTTGTTGCAACTGTAAGTGAGAGTTAAACTAGAGTAATTACTCTTTCTCCTTAGCAGGAAAATTAAGGGAAAACCTGCACCCACTTTATCTACTATTTTGGACTATTATGAATTGTAGGCTATAGTTAGATAACAAGAAATCTACCGTCTTGTATTGAATACTGTTGCAATGTTTAGCAAGGAAGGGAAATAATGCTAAGTTCAGCATATGCTACAAAACTCGTCTTCCTAAAACGTCTTTGGAGCATGGTAGAGAGTTAGGTAATTTATGTCCGTCTAACAGCTGGCCTGTTTTCTGGTTTTGTAAAAAGAAGCTGTAATATAAGAATTTGGGATCACAAACCAAATAGATAAAATTTATATCTTTACTAGTAAAGTTGTCTAGCAGAATATATATGTGTACAAAGTTAAAATATTGGACATAAATAAGGAGTCAAGCTCCTACACTTCTCTTGGTATGTACATAGTGTATTTGTTTAATTGCATTAACCATAAGAATCTATTTCAACCGATATATTAATATGGAGAAGTCAAAATGATAGGCTTAGACTTAGTACTATCTTCATTCAGCCCGACTTAGAATAATACCGACCACAAAGTAACACAAAAGGGCTGACAAGGCAGATTCAGTTAGCTGAACCAAAAAATTCACCAGAGTAAGGGAGAACTCGAAAATGACCCTAGAGAAAGGAAATCAACCGCCAGATAAAGGGCTTGATGTGTCTCCTAAGAGAGGCCAACCCAGCAGCCCCAACATTGGGTGTGATGACGTGGCTCACAGTGGTACAGCAGAGACGCTGGCAGGTAAACAAGCTAGCCGATAGTTACCTAACTCTCGAACAGTGAGCACCATAATATGTAATATCCTACCTAATGACATAGCTAAGTATATAAGGGCAGATAATAATATAACGTAGAACATCTCCATTTTAGCTATCTAATGAAGGTGGCAGGTGTGCGGGCGCAGTTGAGGGAGGTGCAAAATGAGGTTTCATGCTCTTCGGGTGCGGGGGGTGATCGAGGACGTGCTTTGGGCGAAAAGCCGTCGGCGACGGTACTGCATAGGTTTCAGCGGAGAAGAACAGATATGACCATGTTGTCTTTAAAAGTGTGTGAGGAGTTGGAGGGATACAGGAAGGGGCAAATACTTTGTACTACGGAGGGTATGAATGGATATGTTGAGCATTGGTTTCGGCGGTATCTATCTGTGTGTGAGGGAGGTGGGAGTGCACGGGAAATTGTATTGGAGAGCATAAAGTCAAGAATAGGTAAGGATGACAGGGAAGGGATGGAGGGAGATAGTATAGCAGAGGAGGAGGTGTGGAATGCAGTACAGGGGATGCAAGTTGGTAAAGCGCCCAGAATTGATGGCGTACCTAGTGACTTTTATATAAGGAATTGGAATGTAATCAGGGAATGTCTAACAAAACTTTTTAATCAGATGAAATCGAATAGTGTAATGGGCGGGGATCAACATATTGGGGTGGTGGTATTAGTACCCAAGGGTAAAGAGGTGGAAAAGATTACAGATTATAGGGCTATATCGTTACTGTGTGCGGATTATAAAATATTTGCACGAATCTTGGGAAATAGAATAAAACAGGTGTTGGGGAAAGTCATAGAGACGGGTCAATATGGAATCCCAGGTCGCTGCATGTGGTCTGGACACAGTAGAATCAGGACTTTCAGTGAGAATAGGGAGGGGGGCTTTCTGGGACTAGATTGGGAAAGGGTGTATTATAGCGTAGAAAGGGGTATATTACTGTCTGTAATGAGAAGGCAAGGTTTTAGTGAAGAAATTATTAGGTGGGTTTTGACTCTGTATAGTGGCGCGAGTGTGCACGTGCAGGTAAATGGGAGGGTGGGGGAGGAAGTGGAAATGGGGTGGGGTTTGAGCCAGGGCTGTCCAGTGTCGCAAATCCTGTTCGCCTGTATGCAGGATCCGTTCTATAATTTGATAAATGAGGGTGTAAAGGAGAGGGAGGTGGATTAGGAAGTGCCACAGGAATAGTAGGGTATGTTGATGATACAACTATCCTGGTGGGAGGGGAGAAGGATTTGAGTAACATAGGATTATTGATGTGTTTGGGGAAGCAATGGGGATGAGGGTAAATAGGGTTAAGTCAAAATTGTTAGAGGTAGGTTCGTGGGTGGGGGGTGCATTGGGCTGTAGCTATGGTTGGTCTATTGTGGACAGTTTGAAGATATGTGGGTTGTTTTATTGCAAAGATACACAGAAGGCGAGGGAAGCGAATATATCCACAGTGGTAGGTGCTGCTATACGGAGGATGAGAGGATGGAAACCAAGAGATGCAACCTTATTGCAAAGGGTCATTGTAGTTAATGTATTGATATATAGTAGGTTATGGCATGTAGCTGTGGTGTATCCGTTCACTGGGAGGGATGTAAATATGTTGCAAAAGAGAGTTATCTGGTATAGATGGGGGTATGAAAGGCATTGGTTGAATAAGGAGGTAGTTATGACGGCGGTGAATAAGGGAGGGATGGGCCTCATTCCATTGCAAAGAAGGTTGCAGGGAATATATGTGAAGCAAAGGTTCCTGGAGGAAGCGGGGGTGAGGGGGGTAAAAGGGTGGGGGCAGTTATAAAAGAGGTTAGAAAGTGGTGGAGTGGCAAAGCATTAATAGTGTGTGAGGATATGTTGTGCATGTTAGTGGTAGTAAGGGAGCCGCAAAGGTTGAAAGTGGGGGTGCTGGGAAAGGTAAGGGGAGGGGAGTGGTCCGAGAGCGGGATGGTGCAAGGGGCGGCGGTTTATCCAATGTATGACTGGAAAGTAGTGTGGAATGGTTTTGGAAAATTGAAGTTGCCGTCTAGGGTCCACGTGACTGTATATAGATTCTTGCATGGAATATTGGCGTCTAGAGCAATATTGTTTAACATGGGTTTGGTGAGGGAGGGATATTGTAGTTGGTGTGGGAGATTGGATGCGGCCTATCATGCGGTATATTTTTGCGAGGCCTTAAGCCGGGTGAGGGAATGGTTTGGCAGGGTACTCAGGTGGGTGGGTGTTGGAGGACTGTCGACCTTGAGGGTGTTAAGTCTTGACATAGGGGGCGTAAGTGGAGATATACAGAGGGCTATAATGTATCTAGTGGTCGATTTTATACATGTGTTTTGGGGTATGAGGGAGGTAATGGGAGAGATATGGATCCAGGCTCTGGTGGCCCAATTCTACCGGACAGGGAGTAGGAATAGGGAGTTATATGGGTGGGCGTGGGTTGGTGCTTTCTCTGATAGTTATCGTAATATGACTGTAGAGAAACTTTTAGGGTTTGGCAGGTCAATGCTCTGAGGGGGCTGGTTCCTCTGGGGGGGGGAGAGGAATGTGTGAGTGATTGGAGTGTATGAGGGAAGTGTTAGGTATAGGTGTCTGTGGGGCGGGTGGGTTGTTAAAGGTGGGGGTGTAAGGAAATAACTTTTATGAGGTAAGATTGTCCAAACACTTACACATGCAAATAAAATAGATACAATACAAATAGATGGATCACCACTTCAGGGAACCTATTAGTAGAATATACAGTAAAGCAACCAACAAAATCAATCATGAAACCCTGTGTAGTATGCAAACTAACAAGCAAACGTTCCTCTGCATGGATTACATGCAACTTTTGTGGTAAATGCTGCCATGCCCCTTGTGTAGACATTCAAGACTCTACTACCCGAGATGTTAAACAAGGGAAGTGTTTTTGGGTATGTCCAAATGAGACCGAACTGTGGAATAAAATCACATCGATATTAAAAGATGACAACACCAAATTGGACTTCATAAAAAACATGACAGCTTTCTATAACAGTTGGGAAAGTAAAAAATCAGGGCCAGATGGTGCTACCGCCCCTGGTACAGATGTTGAAATGGTAGCCAGTAAATTTAGGAATGGAGAAATAAATGATGGTGACCTGAAGAGGGACAGTAGCTCTAGTGAAATAAATGATGGGGAAACAGGTGTAGATAAGGACACACACACACACAGTGTTACAAACTAGCAATAACACAGTAGATAGTAAACAAGGGGATGCCCAGGGAAATACTGAAGATAAATTACCGGAAACAGTTGAAGGCTCCATTGTTAGCACTAGTAATGAAGACAGACACGAGACAGGAACACACCCACCAATGGGGAACACAGTCACAAAAAACCAGGGCACACGGAAACCAGCCCTATGTGAATATTATGCATTTGGTATCTGCAGGCATGGAAAATCTGGGAAATCAGATGGGACATGCAATTACGATCACCCCAGAAAATGCCGTTCCCATATGAAAACAGGCAAATGCAACCTCCCGTCCTGTAAGTTTTTCCACCCTGAAATGTGCCAAACATCAATTCAGGAAAGACAGTGCTATAACTTATATTGCCAGGCATACCACCTAAAGGGTCCGAGGCGACACAGAACATCCAGACCATGGCAAAATCTGGGTAGCCACAGCCACTCCGGAGAGGGAGGTTTTTTGTGCCAGGAAGGAAAAAAAGCTGGCAGGAAATGACAGAAATTGTACACCAACTGTAATCATTTCTGGAGTGGAATCACAGTCAGTGGCCTCCACTCCATTACAACAGATATTAGATCCAGGAAAAAAAGACCCCCCCCCTACCACCAATCCAACTACATTCATCTTTGCTAATATACAGGGTCTAAAGCCAGCAACAAACAACAAGGTACCTTACATTCGTGGACTGCTTACAGAGTCAAATGCTATGTTTGCGGCTTTCACAGAGACCCACTTGGACAATGAAATATGGATCCCGGGCTACAACCTATACAGGTGTGACAGAGTGAACAGGCAAAAAGGGGGGGTTGGCCTGTATATCACAGAGTCACTTATATGTTCAGAACTACTAAATGCATCAAATGATGTAGTTGAAGTATTAGCAATAAAGGTCGAGAATCAAAACCTGGTCATCGTGGTTGTCTACAAGCCCCCGGATGCAACGTCCCAACAATTCCAGGAACAGTTTCTGAAAATTGACCACTGTCTGGAAAATCTTTCAGCTCCTGCCCCCAACATCTTGCTACTGGGGGATTTCAACCTCAGGCACCTAAAATGGAGGAACATTGCAAACAATGTGGTAGCAGAGATAACACCAGGAGGCAGCTCAGATGAAAATTCACACATGCATGAACTTTTAAATCTCTGCACCAAGTTCACCTTAAACCAAAAACAATATACTCAGATCACAACATAATAGAGGTCCAGACATGCATGCGGGGAGCCCCAGATCAACAAAATGTGATCAGCAAGGAGCTTTCTCCAAATTCAACTTCAATAACAAAAACATAAGGTGGGACCAAGTAAACCAAGTCCTAAATGATATAAACTGGGAAGATTGCCTAAGCATCACGGATCCCAACCTATGTCTATCCGGAGTTGTGTGTACCTGGAGAGCTTTCAGGTGATGTGGTGTCAGGTGACTCACTAATGTTCAGGGTGTAGTGACATCTGGTGGCACGACACAAGTAGTGAGTCGTGTATTTGGTGTGTGTCAAGACGCGGTGCACAGGTTTACTAGAGAATTGAGTAGGTTCACACACCCTCTCCTGACAACAAGTAGATTCACACCCTCTACTGTTTAGGAATTGAATTTCTCTCTATCTCTAGAAATGTTCTCTTCTGAGTTTATTCAACTTTGAAGTCCTTGTTATTGTTTGTTTGCAATCGTGTCATTACGATTAGAAATTTGAGGAGTTGTACTGTATGAGTCTTTGAGTCACAAGATGTTATATATATTGCAAAAGAGAATTTTCAGATCATATTTTGAATTATATGAATTATCGTATATTAACTGTAACAATTTTACTTAGTCCTGATCAATCTCCCTAAAATACCTTTATATCGAAATTATTTTCTCTTATTAAGAAGAGAACCAACCTTAGTTAAATATCTTGTTACGAGGGGGCAAAACAGGCCCAGAGATAAGGCCCTGATTGTAACACAGAGATAAGGGTGTCTGAGGACACGGTGGAGAAGGAGTATCATGACGAGGTGTGGCAGTGTCCTGCGTGACACTTGAAGATGGCAGTGTCCTGCGTGACACTTGAAGATGGCAGTGTCCTGCGTGACACTTGAAGATGGCAGTGTCCTGCGTGACACTTGAAGACGGCAGCCACTTGATAAGTACTAAGTATATGATTTCTTGTGGTATTTTATTGTACTTCGATTTTGTGTATTCAGAAAATATTATGTTTTTACACAAATTATTAGATTGTTTTTATTCAAATTATGTTTTTATATTAATAATATAATATATTAAATATATGAAGTCTGAGAGATTGTTATGTTATCCCGAACAGTCCCTTTATTACAAATTAATTTTTTTTTTGGTAATTTTTTTTTTTTCAGATTTCAGATATTTATTAATATATTATTATTAATATAAAAACATAATATGTATAAAATAATCTGTGTAAAAACATATAGCTTTAATATACACATTTATAACAACTTTTAAAATGTTGTAAAATAGCACAAGTAAAACAATCATAAAATTCAGTGCAGAGTCAGACGTCGCTGCCGTCATCGTGTCACACAGGACACCACCACACCTCTAGTCATGACACTCATTCTCTACCGTGTCCTCAGACACCCTTATCTCTGTCTTATGGCACGCCTACGGGGTTCCACGACACCCGTTCTCTGTGCCATAAGACACCTTCGTTGTGTCCCATGACACCTCTGTGCCACATGGCATGCCCTCTGTGTCACGACTCCATCTCTAAAACCTTATCACCGCGTCATCTGATACTAATACAAAATCACACGACCATTTCACTTGTGTCGTGCCACCAGATGTCACTACACCCTGAACATTAGTGAGGTGAGTCACCTGACACCACATCACCTGAAAGCTCTCTGGGTACACACAACTCTGGGTAAACACCTCCGGGTAGAGTCACAAGACAATGTCACAAGACGCCACAATTCAGTGTTACAAGACGCCACAATAACTCAGTGACAAACTCACCCCGGGTAAACACAAACTGTACTTTTCAGGTACAGCTCTCAGGTACAACAATTTCTTCAGGTACATAATTTCAGGTACAACAGTCTGTCCCTGCTGTCTCTGTCGCAGGACACGTACACTCTCCAAGGTGCAGGTACACTCTCCAAGTGCAGGGGAGAGTCTACTGAACACTCTCCAGTGGTGTATGTGGAGAGTCCAGTTAACACTCTCCAGTGGTGTATATGGGAGAGTCTGGGTAGCACTCTCCATGGGAGAGTCTGGTTGACACTGTCAATCCAGCCGGCTCAGCAGTCCAACATTACGTTTGATGACGTCACCAGTGACTGCCGGCCGGCAGGTAAACTACCTAACTACCGTGTTAGGTAGGGGGCCGCAACAATAGTATATGATTGGGGAGTGTGCCGAGAGAATAGTAAAGATTTTTAGAATGGTTTCACCAGGTTGCTGCATTTGTTGAAAAAAATCAAAATATTTTCTCAGTTAATTCACAAAAATATATTGATCAAGACAATTGACAAAAATATATTGATCAAGACAATTGACAAAAATGTATTGATCAAGACAATTGACAAATATATTGATCTAAACAATTGACAAAAATGTATTGATCAAGACAATTGACAAATATATTGATTAAGACAATTGACAAAAATATATTGGTCAAGACAATTGACAAAAATATATTGATCAAGACAATTGACAAAATTATTAAAACATAAAGGACAGTATTCGAAAGGCTCTTAAGTCTTATCAGTTTGTTTGAATGGCTGCTTAAAACGTACGAGTATTTGTTTTTCACTAGTGAGTAAAGAATACTTAGAGACATACCCATCTGGGGGTTGCAGCTCCTGGGCCAGGTCACACACACGACTCACATGATCGTCGGTCACATCTTTCATGCGGAGGTGAACCTTCACTCTGCTGGGTAGTGACTCGTGAGTCTTCATCGATGCTGCTGATACTTCAGATGATACGTTATAAGCTGTAATGACACAATAACATTACCACCTAACATGCCACATCACACCAACACCATGATTATCACAACAACACCATCATCATCACACAATGATCATCACACCAGCACTGTGATCATCACACCAACATCATGATCATCACACCAGCACCTTGTTCATCACACCATTACCATTATCATCACACCAGCAACATGATCATCACACCAGTACCATGATCATTACACCAGCACCATGATCATCACACCATGATCCTCACACCATGTTCATCACACCATAATCATCACACCAGCACCATGATCATCACACCAGCACCATAATCATTACACCAACACCATGATCATCAAACAATGATCATCACACCAGCACCATGTTCATCACACCATGATCATCACACCATGATCATCACACCACGATCATCACACCAGCACCAAGATCATCACACCATGATCATCACACCATGATCATCACACCAGCACCGTGATCATCACACCAACATCATGATCATCACACCAGCACCATGATCATCACACCATGATCATCACACCACACCATGATCATCACACCAGCACAATGATCATCACACCATGATCATCACACCATGATAATCACACCATAATCATCACACCAGCTCCATGATAATCACATTATAATCACACCAGCACCATAATCATCACACCATAATCATCACACCAGCACCATAATCATCACACCAGCACCATGATAATCACACCATAATCATCACACCAACATCATGATCATCACACTAACATCATGATCATCACACCAGCACCATGATCATCACACCAACATCATGATCATCACGCCAACATCACGATCATCATACCAACACCATGATCATCACACCAATATCATGATCATCACACCAGCACCATGATCATCAAACCGTGATCATCACACCAGCACAATAATCATCACACCAGCACAATAATCATCACACCATGATCATTACACCATGATCATCACACTATGATCATTACACCATGATCATCACACCAGCACCATGATCATCACACCATGATCAGGAGACCAGAGGAGAATGGCTCTGGTAGAGAAGAATGGATGGAGGAGCAATGCAAAAGGATGGCACAAGAGTGGGAGAGTAAACTAGATGAGGTCTCTGCAAAAATGGAAAAAATGATGGAGGCAGAGCTTTGTGCGAAATTGGAAGGGAGGTTGGAGGAGAAGAAGAAATGGGAGTCACAAGTCGAAGCTGCAGTAGCAAGGATTAGGGCCCAAGAATGTGAGGTAAATAGGCTGAAGCGAGTTACAGGGGTATGGACCAGAGGGGACATAGCATCTGAAGCTGAGACACCCTCATCGAACAAGGAACCCAATGGGAAGGAAGGAGACATATGCTATGCTAAGGCCCTATCAATTCAAGAAGGGCCGAGGAATGAAGGGGGAGAGCAGCTGGGAGCGGGGCTCGTGGTGGGAGAGGCACGACCAGGCCTCCAAGAGCTACAGGAAAACATTGGGGAGAGACGGAGGGAAAGGCAATGGGAGATGGAGAGGGAGAAGTCAGTGTTTATTCACGGGTTTCAGGAGAGCGAATTAAGGACACACAATGAAATACGGCAGGAGGAAAGACAGGAGATTGAGAGCGTCATTAGAGAAATAGGTGAAGAGGACATGACTCAGATAGTAAATTTTCAGAGAATAGGGGGATACGTGAACGGGAGAAAACGGCCAGTCAAGCTGATCTTCAAGACAGAAACAGTGCGAAACAGGATTCCGCAAGCAAAACCACGGCTGAAGGAATCGTCAGCATACAGGAGGGTGTTCCTAGATCGGGACAGAACAAAAACAGAATGACAGGAGCTGAGGGAGTGGAGGCAAAAGTGAAAGGAGCTAGGAAGAGAGACACAGACACAATCAGCAGAGAGCAACCAGAACAGGGAAGAGCAACAAGAGCGAGCACACACAGACCCATCCCAAGATCCCCAAAACCAAACACGCTATCCCAACACAGACCACAATCCACACTTACATCCCCCAACCCTCACTATGAATCCCGCAGCACACTGCCAGAGCCCCCACCCCCACAGACCCCCCAAAACACGGTGTTGGAGAGGAAACTGAATGTATTGTACACCAACGCAGACATCACCATCGCGGGCATCACCAGACATCATAGCCCTCACTGAAACAAAACTCACAGGGATGATAACAGATGCCATCTTTCCAATGGGATATCAGATCTTGAGGAAAGACAGAGGGAACAGAAAGGGTGGAGGAGTGGCACTGCTGATCAAAAACCAATGGGATTTTGAGGAGCTGGAGAGAGGAGACAGAGGAGAAGCAGGGGATTATATAATATGAACGCTTCAGTCTGGAGGTCCAAAGCTGATAACTGCAGTGATATATAACCCACCACAGAACAGCAGGAGGCCAAGGCAAGAGTATGATCAGAGTAATAGAACGATGGTTGACACACTGGCCGAAGTGGCCAGAAGGGCTCATGCGAGCAGGGTGAAGCTACTGATCATGGGTAACTTCAACTATAAGGAAATCGATTGGGAGAACTTAGAGCCACATGAGGGCCAAGAAACGTGGAGGGATAAGATGCTGGAGGTGGTACTGGAAAATCTCATGTACCAACACGTAAGGGACACTCCCAGAGAGAGAGGAGAGGATGAACCAGCGAGACTGGACTTAGTATTCACCTTGAGTAGTGCAGATATTGAGGACATCACACATGAAAGCCCCCTTGGAGCCAGTGATCATATGGTTCTAAGCTTCGAATACATAGTAGAGTTACAAGTGGAGGGGGAAGCAGGAAGGGCTGCACGAATGAATCCAATCTACAAGAAAGGCGACTACATGGGCATGAAGAACTTCCTGAACGGAGTTCAGTGGGACAGAGAGCTGGCAGGGAAGTCAGTAAATGAGATGATGGGATATATTACAACAATTTGCAAGGAAGCTGAGGAGAGGTTTATACCCAAGGGTAACAAAAAAAGCGAGAAAGCCAGTATGAGCCCATGGTTCACCCAAAGGTGCAGGGAAGCCAAAACCAAGTGTGCCAGGGAATGGAAGAAGTATAGAAGGCAAAGGACCCAGGAGAATAAGGAGAGCAGTTGTAGAGCCAGAAATGAATATGCACAGGTAAGAAGGGAGGCCCAAAGACAATACGAGAATGACATAGCAGCAAAAGCCAAATCTGACCCAAAGCTGTTGTACAGCCACATCAGGAGGAAACAACAGTCAAGGACCAGGTGATCAGGCTGAGGAAGGAAAGAGGGGAGGTCACAAGAAATGACTGCGAAGTGTGTGAGGAGCTCAACATGAGATTCAAAGAGGTGTTCACAGAGGAGATAGAAGGGCCTCCAGAAAGGCAGAGAGGTAGGGTACACCATCAGGTGCTGGACACAATACACACAACTGAAGAGGAAGTGAAGAGGCTGCTAAGCGAGCTAGATACCTGAAAGGCGATGGGGCCAGATAACATCTCTCCATGGGTCCTGAGAGAGGGAGCAGAGGAGCTATGTGTACCCCTAACAACAATCAACACATCTATCGAAACAGGGCAACTACCCGAGGTATGGAAGACAGCAAATGTAGTCCCAATTTTTAAAAAAGGAGACAGGCAAGTAGCACTAAACTACAGACCAGTGTCACTGACATGTATAGTATGCAAGGTCATAGAGAAGATCATCAGGAAAAGAGTGGTGGAGCACCTAGAAAGGAATGAGCTTATCAACGACGGCCAACACGGTTTCAGGGATGGGAAATCCTGTGTCACAAACCTACTGGAGTTCTACGACAGGGTGACAGAAGTAAAACAAGAGAGAGAGGGGTGGGTAGATTGCATATTCTTGGACTGTAAGAAGGCGTTTGACAGAGTTCCACACAAGAGATTAGTGCAGAAGTTGGAGGACCAGACAGGGATAACAGGGAAGGCACTTCAATGGATCAGGGAATACCTGTCAGGAAGACAGCAGCGAGTCATGGTACGTGGCGAGGTGTCATGTCAGAGTGGGCGCCGGTGACGAGTGGGGTTCCACAGGGGTCAGTCCTAGGACCGGTGCTGTTTCTGGTATTTGTGAACGACATGACGGAAGGAATAGACTCCGAAGTGTCCCTGTTTGTAGACGATGTGAAGTTGAGAAGAATTCAATCGGACCAGAACCAGGCAGAACTACAAAGGGATCTGGACAGGCTGCAATCCTGGTCCAGCAATTAGCTCCTGGAGTTCAACCCCACCAAGTGCAAAGTCATGAAGATTGGGGAAGGGCAAAGAGACCGCAGACGGAGTACAGTCTAGGGGGACAGAGACTAGAAACCTCATTCAAGGATAAAGATCTTGGAGTGAGTATAACACCAGGCACATCTCCTGAGGCGTGTGCCACTAACAAAAATCTTCAACACATCCATTGAAACTGGGCAACTACCTGAGGTGTGGAAGATGGCAAATGTAGTCCCAATTTTTAAGAAAGGAGACAGATACGAGGCATTAAACTACAGACCTGTGTCACTGACGTGTATAGTATGCAAAGTCATGGAGAAGATCATCAGGAGGAGAGTGGTGGAACACCTAGAAAGACACAAGCTTATAAACGACAACCGGTTTCAGGGAAGGAAAATCCTGTGTCACAAACCTACTGGAGTTTTAGGACAAGGTAGCAGAAGTAAGACACGAGAGAGAGGGGTGGATAGACTGTATTTTCTTGGACTGCAAGAAGGCGTTTGACACAGTTCCTCACAAGAGGTTAATGCAAAAGCTAGAGGATCAGGCACACGTAACAGGAAAGGCACTGCAATGGATCAGAGAATATCTGACAGGGAGGCAACAACGAGTCTTAGTACGTGACTAGGTGTCAGAGTGGGCACCTGTGACGAGTGGGGTTCCACAAGGGTCAGTCCTAGGACCTGTACTGTTTTTGGTATATGTGAATGACATAACGGAAGGGATAAACTCAGAAGTGTCCCTGTTTGCAGATGATGTGAAGTTAATGAGAAGAATTAAATCAGTTGAGGATCAGGCAGGACTACAAAGAGACCTAGACAGGCTACAAGCCTGGTCCAGTAAATGACTCCTTGAATTTAACCCTGCCAAATGTAAAGTCATGAAGATCGGGGAAGGGCAAAGAAGACCACAGCCAGAATATAATCTAGGTGGCCAAAGACTGCAAACCTCACTCAAGGAAAAAGATCTTGGGGTGAGTATAATACCGAGCACATCTCCTGAGGCACATATCAATCAGATAACTGCTGCAGCATACGGGCGGCTGGCAAACCTAAGAATAGCGTTCCAATACATCACTAAGGAATCGTTCAAGACTGTACACCATGTACGTCAGGCCCATACTGGAGTATGCAGCACCAGTTTGGAACCCACACCTGATCAAGCACGTCAAGAAATTAGAGAAAGTGCAAAGGTTTGCAACAAGACTAGTCCCAGAGCTAAGGGGATTGTCCTACGAAGAAAGGTTAAGGAAATCAGCCTGACGACACTAGAGGACAGGAGGGTTAGGGAAGACATGATAACGACATATAAAATACTGCGAGGAATAGATAAGGTGGACAG
This sequence comes from Cherax destructor, assembly GCA_009830355.1. Classification (NCBI taxonomy): domain Eukaryota; kingdom Metazoa; phylum Arthropoda; class Malacostraca; order Decapoda; family Parastacidae; genus Cherax; species Cherax destructor. The sequence goes on along the minus strand of WNWK01008421.1, from coordinate 17,507 downwards.
AGACAAGATGTTCCAGAGAGGGGATACAGAAACAAGAGGTCACAGTTGGAAGTTGAAGACTCCTATGAGTCAAAGGGATGTTAGGAAGTATTTCTTCAGTCATAGAGATGTCAGGAAGTGGAATAGCCTAGAAAGAGACGTAGTGGAGGCAGGAACCATACATAGTTTTAAGACGAGGTTTGATAAATCTCATGGAGCAGGGAGAGAGAGGACCTAGTAGCAGTCAGTGAAGAGGCGGGGCCAGGAGCTATGACTCGACCCCTGCAACCACAAATAGGTGAGTACATCAACCAAATAACTGCGGCAGCATATGGGCGCCTAGCAATCCTTAGAACAGCGTTCCGACATCTTAATAAAGAATCGTTCAGGACCCTGTACACTGTGTACGTTAGGCCCATATTGGAGTATGCAGCACCAGTTTGGAACCCACACCTAACCAAGCACGCAAAGAAGCTAGAGAAAGTGCAAAGATTTGCAACAAGACTAGTCTCGGAGCTAAGGGGTATGTCTTACGAGGAGAGGTTAAGAGAAATCAACCTGACGACATTGGAGGACAGGAGAGATAGGGAGGACATGATAACGACAGTGGCTTCAAATTTCAGACACATATTCAACAAATTTCCAAGAAAGTCTCCAAGACCGTGGGAATACTATCCAAGATACGGTACTATGTTCCACAACCAGCTCTCCTTACCCTATATCACTCACTCATTTACCCCTACCTCACCTATGGAATCTGCGCATGGGGCTCTACATCAATAACTCATCTCAGACCACTAATAACACAACAAAAGGCAGCAGTTAGAATGATAACAAATTCACACTCCAGACAACATACTCTCCAATATTCAAAAACCTAAACTTACTCACCATACAAGACATTCATACTTTTTACTGTGCCTATTACATACATAGAACACTCTATGCAAATATTAACCCACCACTCAAACTTCTCCTTACCAATTTTAACAGGACACATGACCATAACACTAGACACAGATCACTCATCGATGTTCCCCGTGTTCATCTAACACTATGTAAAAACTCAATGCATATAAAAGGCACGAAAATTTGGAATTCATTACCTGTCATTGCCAGAGAGACCCTGCCTGTACCCCAATTCAAAACGATGCTAAAAAACCCCCTCCTCACCCAAACCTAAGTGCTCAATATCAAACATTCCTAAGAAAGTAGAATAATCACTTAAATTTAAAAACCTGATTAATCACTTAAATGTAAAAACCTGTTATGAATAATACATACTAAGCTAAGTGTTTCCATAACATTTACATTATAATGACCACGTAAACTGTAACTGCAATGCAATTAATTGTTTTAAATTGTTATCTCACTCAATTAGTTGCTTTGCTGCAATTAATAAATTATTATGTTCAACTTATATTCAAACTTTATAACTTAGATACACAATTATACTTATTTTATAAATTATCAACCATAATTTTTTAAGATGTAGTCTACTATTAAATAGTCCTAAGAATGCCCACAATGCACAGCATATTAGGGGCTTTTGGCATGTACATCTCATTTATACTTATGTATCATGTCTACCTAACTATGTATCATTGTACCATGTCTAAATAAACTATTATTATTATTATTATTATTATTATTATTATTATTATTATTATTATTATTATTATTATTATATTTATTAAAATACTGAGAGGAATTGAAAAGGTTGACAGAGAGAGAATGTTCCAGAGATGGGACACAACAACAAGGGGACACAGTTGGAAGTTGAAGACTCAGATGAATCACAGGGATATTAGGAAGTATTTCTTCAGTCACAGAGTGGTCAGGAAGTGGAATAGTTTGGGAAGCGATGTAGTGGAGGCAGGATCCATTCATAGCTTCAGGAAGAGGTATGATAAAGCTCATGGCGCAGGGAGAGTGACCCAGTAGCGGCCAGTGAAGAGGCGGTGCCAGGAGCTATGACTCGACCCCTGCAACCACAACTAGGTGAGTACACCATGATCATCACACCAGCACCATAATCATCACATCAACACCATGAGCATCACACCATGATCATCACACCATAATCATCACACCAACATCATGATCATCACACCATAATGATCACACCAACATTATGATCATCACACCAACATCATGATCATCACACCAGCACCATGATCATCACACCAACATCATGATCATCACACCATAATCATCACACCAACATCATGATCATCACACCAACCTCATGATCATCACACCAACATCATGATCATCACACCAACATCATGATCATCACACCAACATCATGATCATCACACCAACATCATGATCATCACACCATGATCACACTATAATCATCACACCAACATCATGATCATCACACCAACATCATGATCATCACACCATGATCATCACACTATAATCATCACACCAACATCATGATCATCACACCAACATCATGATCATCACACCAGCACCATGATCATCACACCAACATCATGATCATCACACCAGCACCATGATCATCACACCAACATCATGATCATCACACCAACATCATGATCATCCCACCAACATCATGATCATCACACCATGATCATCACACTAACATCATGATCATCACACCAACATCATGATCATCACACCAACATCATAATCATCACACCATAATCATCACATCAACACCATGATCATCACACCATGATCATCACACCATAATCATCACACCAACATCATGAACATCACACCATAATCATCACACCAACATCATGATCATCACACCAACATCATGATCATCACACCAGCACCATGATCATCAGACCAACATCATGATCATCACACCATAATCATCACACCAACATCATGATCATCACACCATGATCACACTATAATCATCACACCAACATCATGATCATCCCACCAACATCATGATCATCACACCATGATCATCACACTAACATCATGATCATCACACCAACATCATGATCATCACACCAACATCATACTCATCACACCATAATCATCACATCAACACCATGATCATCACACCATGATCATCACACCATAATCATCAAACCAACATCATAATAATCACACAATGATAATCACACCATAATCATCACACCAACATCATGATCATCACACCAACATCATGATCATCACACCATAATCATCACACCAACATCATGATCATCACACCAAAATCATGATCATCACACCAGCACCATGATCATCAGACCAACATCATGATCATCACACCATAATCATCACACCAACATCATGATCATCACACCAACATCATGATCATCACACCATGATCACATTATAATCATCACACCAACATCATGATCATCACACCAACATCATGATCATCACACCATGATCATCACACTATAATCATCACACCAACATCATGATCATCACACCAACATCATGATCATCACACCAGCACCATGATCATCACACAACCATCATGATCATCACTCCATGATCATCACACTAACATCATGATCATCACACCAACATCATGATCATCCCACCAACATCATGATTATCACACTATGATCATCACATTAACATCATGATCATCACACCAACATCATGATCATCACACCAACATCATAATCATCACACCATAATCATCTCACCAACATCATGATCATCACACCATGATCATCACACCAACATCATGATCATCACACCAGCACCATGATCATCACACCAACATCATGATCATCACTCCATGATCATCACACTAACATCATGATCATCACACCAACATCATGATCATCACACCAGCACCATGATCATCACACCAACATCATGATCATCACTCCATGATCATCACTCCATGATCATCACACCAACATCATGATCATCACACCAACATCATGATCATCACACCATAATAATCTCACCAACATCATGATCATCACACCATGATCATCACACTATAATCATCACACCAACATCATGATCATCACACCAACATCATGATCATCACACCAACATCATGATCCTCACACTAGCACCATGATCATCACACCAACATCATGATCATCACACTAACATCATGATCCTCACACCAGCACCATGATCATCACACCAACATCATGATCATCACTCCATGATCATCACACCAACATCATGATCATCACACCAACATCATGATCATCACACCAACATCATGATCATCACTCCATGATCATCACACCAACATCATGATCATCACACCATGATCATCACACTATAATCATCACACTAACATCATGATCATCACACCAACATCATGATCATCACACCAGCACCATGATCATCACACCAACATCATGATCATCACTCCATGATCATCACTCCATGATCATCACACCAACATCATGATCATCACACCAACATCATAATCATCACACCATAATCATCTCACCAACATCATGATCATCACACCATGATCATCACACTATAACCATCACACTAACATCATGATCATCACACCAGCATCATGATCATCACACCAACATCATGATCATCACTCCATGATCATCACACCAACATCATGATCATCACACCATGATCATCACACTATAATCATCACACCAACATCATGATCATCACACCAACATCATGATCATCACACCAGCACCATGATCATCACACCAACATCATGATCATCACTCCATGATCATCACACCAACATCATGATCATCACTCCATGATCATCACAACAACATCATGATCATCACACCAGCACCATGATCATCACACCAACATCATGATCATCACTCCATGATCATCACACCAACATCATGATCATCACACCATTAATATTAGCCATAAACTAAAACTAAACTTGTACGGGTGTCCTGTAGCTGGGTTGGTAGCGCACTCAACTCACACACTGAGGTCCGTGGTTCGATCTCCAGTATGGGTTTAAACATTAGGACGTGTTTCCTTTAAGATACCTGCTATCCCTGTTCACATAACAGTAAGTAGGTACCTGGGTGTTAGTCGACTGGTGTGGGTCGCATCCTGGGACAAAACTGACCCAATTTGTCCGAAATGCTCAGCATAACAAGGGACATTTTTAGTAGTATGTCATTGATGTCAGCTATGGTCTGTATACATTGCATAACTGCGATAAACCACCTCAACTACTGGGAACGCTTGAAGTTCCTAAACCTGTACTCTCCAGAACGCAGGCGGGAGAGATACATTATTATATACACATGGAAAATTCTCGAGGGATTAGTACCAAACTTGCACACGAAAATCACTCCCTACGAAAGCAAAAGACTCGGCAGGCGATGTAACATCCCCCCAATGAAGAGCAGGGGTGCCACTAGCACGTTGAGGGACAACACAATAAGTGTCAGGGGCCCAAGATTGTTCAACTGCCTCTCAGCATACATCAGGGGGATTACCAACAAACCCCTGGCTCTCTTCAAGCAGGCACTGGACAGGCACCTAAAGTCGGTACCTGACCAGCCAGGCTGTGGTTCGTACGTTGGACTGCGTGCGGCCAGCAGTAACAGCGTGGTTGATCAGGCTCTGGTCCAACAAGAGGCCTGGTCACAGACCGGGCCGCGGGGGCGTTGACCTATGGAATTCTCTCCAGGTAATCATATACATGTAGAAATAAAGATTATTATTATTATTATTATTATTATTATTATTACTATCGGTCTTAGCTTACACTTATTAGTGCTAAGACCACCAGTTATTTAAAAAGGGATGAAAGTAAACACTGGGACATATTTATTTGAAAAGTTTCGGTCCTGAGACCTTGATCACTTCTGAAGTAAATTGATCAAGGTCCCAGGACCGAAACGTTTTCAAATAAATATGCCCTAGTGTCTGCTCTTGCGTGTCTTTGTTTTAACTCCTGGTCAATATCTATTATCAAGTTTATACCACCACCATTTGTATCAATACATAACAGAGCCAGAACACAGCACATTTCTGTCACCAACATTAACACCAACATGCACAGTAAGACACAGTGACAGGATGTTCCAGAGAGGGAACACAGAAACAAGGGGACACAACTGGAAGCTGAAGACTCAGATGAGTCAAAGGGATGTTAGGAAGCATTTCTTCAGCCACAGAGTAGTCAGGAAGTGGAATAGTCTAGAGAAAGATATAGTGGAGGCAGGAACCATACATAGTTTTAAGACAAGGTATGATAAAGCTCATGGAGCAGGGAGAGCAGAGACCCAGTAGCGGACAGCGAAGAGGCGGGGCCAGGAGCTGAGTCTCGACCCCTGCAACCACAATTAGGTGAGTACAATTAGGTGAGTACATAACACTAGCACCACCAGTAACACCATCGCACAATTTAAAGAATTAATATTACACAACTGCACACTAATACACAGGACACGGCACACTTCTAGCACCACCAGTAATACTAATACATTTACAGATAACACAGCACACCACTAGCACTACCAGTAACACCATAATAACACCATGAACACTCGGTACAATACGAGAAGTAACACAGTAAATCACTCACTCAGCTGCGTAAGTCTAGGTAGTGAGGAGTATACAGCAGCATGAAGCCGTGGAAGAAGGTCGCGGGCGTGAGCGTCACTAACAACGGCCAGGCGGAGTTGCTTCAAGCTAGGCGGCAGCAATGATACTCCATCACCACTCAGATGACCAGTGAACTCCTCCAGCTGATTCCTGTACCGGAGTAAAGCACCTGTAAGCTCCACCATCACTTCATTAACACACGCAAGATATAAGCACTCCAAGTCATTACTGAACTGAGATGTTATGAAACTATGTATATTTTCTATAATTTTTAGAGACGGGCATACCAAAATTGTCGTTGATACCGAATCTTACCTAACCTAACCGATACTGATACCCAGTTCTCAGCCGATAACGATACTTTTCCTATTTTATTTTTTTAAATTATGATAACTATGTTCAATATATAAGAAAATGCTGATTGATTAATGGGTATTAAATAATCCAGTGAGGTTAAATAATAGATTATTTTAATTTCTCTGAGATGACAATGTTATTACCTATTAGTAAACACAAACATTCCCACAAATGAAAAAGAAAATATATTTTTAATCTATATATATTAATTAATCAGAAGGCATAACCAGAAATCTGTTACCAAAATACATATAGCTTGGCCCAGGCCCATTCCCTAGGCCTCCGAGGCAATCTACCATTGTCACAGATGTTAGTAGACGCTCTTTATTTGTTCGTCGACCCTGTTTACTTCGTGTCTTTTCTCTTTGTCTACATTCGCTCTTGTCTTAACTCTCTAATTGTAACTGATTCTCTGTCATCCATAAATGCTCTCAACTCATCAAGTATAACTTGTAGCATGCTCGTGTCAGAAGCCAGGCACAGGTATGGTAGGATTCTGGATAGTAGAGTCAGAGTGCACATGCTGTGGATTCCATCTCACATTTGTCTTCAGATGCATGATAGAACTGATAAATTGGCTAAGTTTTATGCTTTCAAAGAGGGGATAGATTACAATCTTGGCTTGTCAGTTAGCAGTTTGAGAACAATAATACGAAAAGAACTTCAACTGAATTTTATTGACTTAAGACTCAGGGAGTTTGACACCAGTCAGTCCATCTATCATCATTCTATCATGCAGGAGGAGCCACATGTCTATGGTGCATCCAACAAAATAAGCAGACTCTTGGATGTCACTACGCCCGCCTCCGGCTGGTTACAAGTATCTTTGGCAGGTTAAATCACCACCACCAGATGTAGACCAAACAAGATGTAAACTTTGCCAGTTTGATTATTGTCACACCCTGCGTCATTATGTATTGGAGTGCGATAAAATTAATGAATTCAGAGACTACTCATTCAGAAATGTTCAAGATATGTCAAAGTATTTTATCCACAGTGGTATATTACAGACCATTCTGGAAAAATACCCTGACTTTGCTCCCTGTAAATAAAGCATTGACACGTGTGTGTGTGTGTGTGTGTGTGTGTGTATGTACATGTGTGTATGTGTATGTGTGTATGTATATACATGTATGTGTGTGTATGTGTGTGTGTGTGTATATATGTATGTGTATATGTATATGTGTGTGTGTGTGACCCAACAATTAAAATTTGCACCAATAACTCATTACAGTTGTGGCTGGGTGTAGACTAATAGATTGCTCATTGCTTTATAATTTGTTCATGAGTGCAACCATGTACAGACGTAAGTATTTTACTTACATGATTCATTACCTTGTAACTAGTGAATTAATTACCATTGTACCTTGTTCAGCTATCAAAACTTTGGGGCCCAGTTTCTGGACCCTATATATACCTCTGTAATCTGCAAATACCTTTGTAACTTGTCATGATTGTGACCATCTGAGTTCATTACCTTTGTAACTTGCTCAGCTATCAAACTTTGAGGTCCAGTCCCTGGACCCATTATGTACCTCTGTAATCTTTTGACTACCGCCCACAGGATGGGTATGGGGTGCATAATAAAGATATCAAACTAACTAACTCTTCCCTTCAGCTGCCACCTTTCTATGTTCATGTGGCATCTCCCTTTCCCCTACCCCCTTGGGAAGTTCCTGTTGTCCGTGTCTGTTCTTCTCCTCTGCCTTACGCGAAAGCCCAACTGCCTACGGCGGCTTCTCGCTCTTTTTTTCTAGACCATTTCCGCTCTCATTCTCACGCCATCGCAGTGTACACCGATGGTTCAAAGTCTTCTGACGGCGTCGGATACGCAGCAGTGTTTCCGGACAGCGTCGTGCGAGGGCATCTATTAACCTCGGCTAGCATATTTACGGCTGAATTGTATGCCATTCTTGTGACGCTTATCCGTATTGCATCTATGCCTGTGTCACCATTTGTAGTCGTTTCAGACTGCCTTAGTGCTTTACAGGCTATCCGAAAATTTGATACACCTCACCCCCTAGTTCTTCGTATCCAGCTTTGGTTACGAAGTATCTCTAGCAAACAAAAAAATATTGTTTTTTATTGGGTCCCTGGTCATGTTGACGTACAGGGCAATGAACAGGCAGACACTGCTGCGCAGTCAGCAGTATGTGACCTTCCAGTTTCATATAGAGGTGTTCCATTTACGGACTATTTTGCTGTCATTGCTACACACCATCGCACCCGTTGGCAACAACGTTGGTCTGACCTGCTACATAACAAACTTCATTCTATTAAACCAAGTATAGGTTTCTGGCCTTCTTCTTGTCACCAATGTCGAGGTTGGGAGACTACACACTCCCGTTTTCGCATCGGCCACACTCGTCTTACTCACGGGTATCTCATGGAGAGGCTCCCTGTCCCTCTCTGTGAGCATTGTCAGGTTCCAGTGTCTGTTCGCCACATTCTGTTGGACTGCCCACTCTATCAACGAGCACGCAGAATTTACCTCCAACGTCGCCTTCGCTCTGCTGCCCTTTCTTTACCTTCCCTTCTTGCAGATGGACCCTCCTTTAATCCTGACTCTCTCATTGACTTTTTGACAGAAACTGACTTACTACACAAACTATGACGATTTTGCCTCTAGCACCTCCCTCAGTCCCTGCTACCTCAATCTCTTATTACCCTCTATCCATGCACTATCCACTACTCCACTGTGCTCCACACCCTCTTAATCATCCCTCTCCCTCTTACTACCCATTATCCCAGCATCCTACCCTACCCCGCTGCACTATATGACCCTTGTGGTTTAGCGCTTCTTTTGATTATAATAATAATGTAGTAGCATCTGTGCCTTTCCCAAAGGGCATTACTGGACCTTTTGAGACAAAAGCTGTTCAGCGCCTAGTTTGCCAACTGATTGTAACTCTTACTGGCAACCTAATGTAGATTATGTTACTTCCACTGTGCAAAGAGCTCTGTTGAGTGTCTCTATATGTGCGTAACAGTTAATAAAGATGGAACAATTGCCTGTAGTGGCAATGTGTAGAACAGAGGGTGTCTGTGGGTTATGACTGATTATGTTAATGATCCAATCAAGCCAGTTGTGGAATTCAGCCCAGAAACCTGCCATCCCATTTCTTCTTCCTGAATTCTTATTTCTAGTTTACAAAGGGTAGTGTGTAGTAGGTTGGTTGCAGGTATGTTGCATCTCTGGGGGGCTGGGGGACGTGGTAAGACCCATCACAACTCAGCCCCAGTAAAGTACAAGAAATGGGCATTTAATTTAATGGTACTGTAACTGGGTACTTACTCGTGTAGTGTGGGAACCTTTGATATATCTGCTGGGACATTTGAGATACTTATATTTAAGTCACTGATCTGCAGGTGCCTTGTATAACAGCGAGACAGCCGTTTAGTGCAGTGAAATGTAATCTAATTCACATTGTAATGTGTTATCGAATGTTAGATTACTTCACTGCATCACGCCTATCGTAGGATAAGTCATCCTAATTAACTAGACTGTTAATAAACTGGCACAGTTTGGTAGAGCTCCGTGGCACTCACCTCTTCACTTCCTATGTTTTTTTGTGACAAAAGTCAGGTAGGCTGAAGAGGGTTGCTCCCCTGGGGAGGGGGCACTCATGGCTGGCAGGACAAATGCCCACTGCTCACAATTGTGTAGGTTGTGAGAGGTTGTTGTAGATAGTCCAGTGGCGGCTCGTAGCTAAAATTTGTGGAGGTGCTGCTTCAGAAAATTTTTAGCCATTGTTTTAGTATTGTGTAAAACGAAACAAATTATTAAAATTTTCCGTAAGATAAAATAACCGAAAAAAAACTATGAATTAAATAAAACTGCTGGAAGCATAATAATCCTCTACACTTTATTACATTCAAGAATATGTTACATAGTTATTAAGCACAACACACGTCGCTGACTCAAAAAGAAACACTACCTAACACTTGCACAACAGGGTCAGCACTGCGTCAGCGACAGTGCTCTCTCTACCTAGCGTGCAGCGTCTTATCTGGGACATGTGCGCATGCGCACAACACTCAAACACCGGGTCGCTGGAACTGTGAAGCGCACAGTTCCATACAAGGATTTTTGTAATTTTTTCATGTACTAGGGGATGGCTACTGACATTAAGCTTATGGATTATATAATGTGCAAGTATAAAGAAAGAATTAAAAAAAAAAGACTAATAATATTGAATGTTATCGATAAATCGAGTGAAAATAAGGGGTGCTGCAGTTCCTCAGTGCCTATACACAAGCCACCACTTGTAGATATTAAACTAGATTACTGGATATCTAACTCTAGCTTAGCTTAAATAGGTATAAGTAGTACCTGGAGTGTAGTGTATATTAGCAGTGTATATTAGCCTATGGAGGCTTCATTACTAGATTAGACTTATAAATTAAGAGTGTATAAAGAAATGTGGCACCCAGACATAGGCATATGTGGGTCCACTCGTGTCCCCTTCCTTCCTCCCCCCCCCCCACTTAGGGATGTCTAACTGTCTGGGAAGTCAACCATGTCCCGTGATTTCCCACATCTTACAGTCCAAGAATATGCAAGCTAACCATCCCTCTCACTCCTGTATCACGTCTGCCATTGTATCTTAAAGTAGAACTCCATCAGGTTAGTAAGACAAAAATTTGCTATCTGCAAACCCGTCACTTCCTTCCCAGTACTCTAACACTCTCACTCATTATCTTTCCTATTCCTCATTTGAAAGGTTTTCTCTATCTACATCGTCATAATTCTCCATGAAGAATTAGACACATTTGGGTATCTTTACTGTAGACGTTTCTCCATCCAGTGGCTTTATCAATACAAATTCAAGGACATAATTGGAAGACAGAAAAACTATACACAGAAGATGAGGTAATCAGTCCCTCAACCTTGGAGATGAAGAGTACCGGTACTCTTCACCAACTCCAAGGCTGACGGACTGATTCCCTCATCTTTTTTATATAGTTCTTCTGTCTTCCAATTATAATTTTGAATTTGTATTGACAAAGCCACTGGATGGAGAAACGTCTACAATAAGGATACCCACATGTTGCACATGTGTCTAATTCTTCATCTTGTAGGCATCTTACCTAACCTAGTAGCAGCACCTAAGGAGTAAATAGGTTATGGAAATGCTTCTGAGAAATTAATTACAGGGAATGCACTAATTTAGACCATATCAAGTGTTCAGTGTTAATGTTTTTACTTTGCATTGCACTGAGCCTGTCTATAAAAAAATATTAAAGACCACTTCGGCTCATGTTATTTCTATCACTCACAATGACTTAAGAAGCGACGAAGAGAATGACTTCAAAAGCTTGTCTCATCTGACTAGAACAGATAATACTATGTTAAATGTACACACTCTTACAAGAGTACGATTGCTTGTACAGAACAGAGATCAGTAGTTAAAGTTGTCATCGATTACTCTATCCTCTAATTTTGTATGAAATTGCTTTCTTAAGTGTCAGAAAATATTGCTGATTTTCTCTATAATGATAGATGCATCATTAATACTACTTCTATGGAACCATTCTTACACACCGTAGCATTCAGGTAATCACTTATGTAAAAGATACTAACAGTTTTATCTTGTACCTGAAAAAGGGGCACCACTATGTTGAGTTTGCATATGACGAAAGTAGTACTCTTTGATGCAATATGCGCAGATTCTAATCCTACTCTCTCTATATATATATTAATGTACCCACAAACGAGTAGTATTGATCAATAACAACACTGCGACTAGCCAAGAAGTCGAACCCATGCTGCTTTGGCCCTCCTCATGGTGAGCAAAAGACAGATGATGCTCTAGTCCACGGGACCACACAATTCTCAAGAATGACGCACCCAGCCAAGCTAAGTGTTGTACCCGCCATCCGAGAACATACGGTTGTGTGGATGCCTTTGAGCTAATTTCATTCTACTCCCTGTTTATCAAATAGGTAAAAACTTGCGATTTTGGCTTAAATAGCAACGCTCATCTTGCCGAATATGGAAAGAGGAAATTTGTGTATGCAGTAATTTCGCAAAAAATATTCTGAGCCTAACGAAAAAAAAAACATATATCATTGTGTTATGTTTATTATTAAATTATTGTAAACTTATCTAAAATATATTTAGTTGGATTAAGATAAATTAAATTGCGCTTGCTTGAAATAAGGTCAGGTTAGATTCCTAAGGTTCTTTTGGTACAATATTATTAATTTTTACATTAACATAATATAAAAAATATATATCTTTAAACATAATTTAAAATGAGTTCCTGCTAATTTACCAGTTTTACTTATTCGGCACGACACACACACACACACACACACACACACGATATCATGACAGCAATAGGTGAAGGCGACATGACCCAGGTGACAAATTTTTGGAGAATTGGGTGGTTTACAAGGGGAAGAAAACGACCACTCAAAGTAATTGTCAAGGTAGAATCAGCTCGAACCAGGGTCCTGCAGGAGAGAGCACGACTGAGGGACAACCTGGAGTACCGGAGAGTGTACCTCGATCAAGAGGACAGGATGATACAGAAAGAGAGGGTACAAAGACGAAAGGAGGAACGAGAGGAAATGACAAAGATGAGCAGAAGAACCCAGACCCAGGTGGGAAGGGCAAACACACCCTCCAGAAACACCTGCAGAAGGACTCCAACCACGACAACCCCAAGGCAACTGAACATTCTAAACCAATACCCTCACACTGTTCCCTCTGTCCCCACCTCTCACATCACAAACCCCAACCCGTACAGCAACCCCGTACGGGCACCCTGCCCCCACCACCCCACCACAAACCTCACCCAAACCGCAACCCCCACTGGCCCCCGCCAGGGCTCCCGCTCCCCCAACCCCAATATTCTCCCAGGACCACAGTCTTAGAAAAGAAGTTGAAGGTTTGGTACATGAACGCGGATGGAATAACGAATAAATATGAGGAGGGGCATGAAAGAATCAATGAGAAGTCCCCAAACATCGTGGCAGTCACAGAAACGAAACTCACTGAGACAGTAACAGATGCAATCTTCCCACCGGGATATCAGATCCTGAGGAAGGATAGAAGGAGCAGAGGGGAAGGAGGGGTTGCACTGCTCATAAAAAACCGATGGAGATTTGAGGAAATGGAAGACATGGACGAGATTGGAGAAAGGGATTACATAGTAGGTACAATTCAGTCTTGGGAACATAAGGTAGTAATTGCAGTGATGTATAACCCACCACAGAACTGCAGGAGGCCAAGAGAGTAATATGAAGAGAGCAACAGAGCAATGGTGGACAAACTGGCTGAGGTGGCAAGAAGAGCCCACTCGAGAAAAGCAAAGCTGCTGGTCATGGGAGATTTCAACCACAGGGAGATCGACTGGGAAAACCTGGAGCCACATGGAGGTCCCGAAACATGTAGAGCCAAGATGATGGATGTGGCACTGGAAAACCTCATGCATCAACATGACAGGGACACTATCAGAGAGAGAGGGGAGGATGAACCAGCAAGACTGGACCTCGTGTTCACCCTGAGCAGTTCAGTCATTGAGGACATCACATACGAGAGGCCCCTGGGAGCTAGTGACCACGTGGTTTTGAGTTTTGAATACATAGTAGAGTTACAAGTGGAGAGGGCAACAGGAGTTGAATGGGAAAAGCCGAACTATAAAAGGGGGACTACATGGGTATGAGGAACTTCAGGCAGGAGGTTCAGTGGGACAGAGAAATGGTAGGAAAGTCAGTAAACAAAATGATGGAATACGTAACAACAAAATGCAAGGAGGCAGAGGAAAGGTTTGTTCCCAAGGGCAACAGAAATAATGGGAGGACCAGAACGAGCCCTTGGTTTACCCGAAGGTGCAGGGAGGCAAAAAACTAAGTGCACTAGAGAATGGAAAAAGTACAGAAGACAAAGGACCCAGGAAAATAAGGAGATTAGTCGAAGAGCCAGAAACGAGTATGCACAAATAAGGAGAGAGGCAAAGCGACAGTACGAAAACGACATAGCATCGAAAGTCAAGTCTGACCCGAAACTGCTGTATAGCCACATTAGGAGGAAGACAAAAGTCAAAGACAAAGTGATCAGGCTGAGGAAAGAAGGTGGGGAACTCACAAGAAACGATCAAGAGGTATGTGAGGAGCTCAACACGAGATTTAATGAAGTATTTACAGTGGAGACAGGAAGGACTCTGAGAAGACAGAAC
Source organism: Cherax destructor (assembly GCA_009830355.1). Taxonomy (NCBI): domain Eukaryota; kingdom Metazoa; phylum Arthropoda; class Malacostraca; order Decapoda; family Parastacidae; genus Cherax; species Cherax destructor. The sequence continues at coordinate 2,451 of WNWK01008421.1, read as the reverse complement.
AGAGGGGGACACCAACAAGGAATATACCAACAAGTGTTGGATGACATACACACAAATGAGGAGGAGGTGAAGACGCTGTTCAGTGACCTTGATACCTCCAAGGCGATGGGACCGGACATCTCCCTGTGGGTCCTTAGAGAGGGAGCAGAGATGCTGTGTGTGCCACTAACACATCCCTTGAACCCGGGCAACTACTTGAGGTATGGAAGACGGCAAATGTTGTTCCCATTTTTAAGAAAGGAAACAGGAATGAGGTACTAAAGTATAGACCAGTGTCACTGACATGCATAGTGTGCAAATTCATGGAGAAGGTTATCAGGAGAGTGGTGAAGCACCTGGAACGGAGCGATATTATAAACGAAAACCAGCACGGATTCAGGGAAGGCAAATCCTATGTCACAAACCTGCTGGAGTTTTACGACAAGGTAACAGAAGACATGAGAGAGAGGGGTGGGTTGACTGCATTTTCTTGGACTGCAAGAAGGACTTCGACACAGTTCCCCAGAGGAGGTTAGTGCAGAAGCTAGAGGATCAGGAACGTCTAACAGGAAGGGCAGTGCAATGGATCAGAGAATACCTGACAGGGAGGCAACAACGAGTCATGGTACGAGATAAGGTATCACAATGGGCGCCTGTAATGAGCGGGGTTCCACAGGGATCAATCCTAGGACCAGTGCCGTTCTTGGTATATGTGAATGACATGACAGTAGGGATAGACTCAGAAGTGTCATTGTTGGCAGACGATGTGAAGTTAATGAGAAGAATCAAATCAGATGAGGATCAGGCAGGGCTACGAAGCGACCTGGCCAGGCTGGACACGTGGTCCAGCAACTGGCTACTCGAATTTAACCCAGCCAAATACAAAGTCATGAAGATCGGGGAAGGGCAAAGAAAACTGCAGACAGAGTATAGGCTAGGTGTCCAGAGACTGCAAACCTCACTCATGGAGAATAACTTTGGGGTGAGTATAACACCGAGCACGTCTCTGGAAGCACACATCAACCAGATAACTGGTGCAGCATATGGGCGCCTGGCAAACCTGAGAATAGCATTCCGATAACTCAGTAAGGAATCGTTCAAGGCACTGTACACCGTGTATGTCAAGCCCATACTGGAGTATGCGGCACCAGTTTGGAACCCACACCTGGTCAAGCACGGCAAGAAATTTGATAAAGTGCAAAGGTTGGCAACAAGGTTAGTTCAAGAGCAAAGGGGAATGTCCTATGAAGAAAGGTTAAGGGAAATGGGCCTGACGACACTGGGGGACAGGAGGGTTAGGGGAGACATGATAACGACATACAATATATTGCGAGGGATAGATAAAGTGGACTGAGACAGGATGTTCCAGAGATGGGACACAGAAACAAGGGGTCACAATTGGAAGTTGAAGACTCAGATGAGTCAAAGGGATGTTAGGGAGTATTTCTTCAGTCACAGAGTTATCAGGAAGTGGAATAGTCTGGAAAGTGAGGTAGTGGAGGCAGGAACCATTCATAGCTTTAAGACGAGGTACGACAAAGCTTATGGAGCGGGGAGAGAGAGTATACCTAGTAGCGATCGGTGAAGCGGCGTGGCTGGGAGCTGAGTATCGACCCTTGCAACCACAAATACGTGAGTACAAATAGGTGAGTACACACACACACACACACACACACACACACACACACCTCACTCACTACAAACCTCACTCAAGGAAAAAGATCTGGGGTGAGTATAACACCGGGCACATCTCCTGAGGTGCACATCAACCAAATAACTTTTTTTTTATATTTTATTAAAAAAACACATTATACATAAGTTGCAATTGTATCAATCTTAACATTATACATACCAAGAACCACACCTCTGAACATAATAAAAATCAGCACATTTCTTTACAATCCACCTCCATTACACCTGAACTAAACAAGCCTATATATGCAACAACACTCATTAATACAAAACAGTACATGAAAATCTAAACCTCCTCCAGGGTAACTTCCTAGATGTACCCTCATAATCCCCACCACAACCCACCCAAAGCACCCTACATATTGTACAGCTTTTATATTTTCCATACCTCACATACCAACACACATGTGTAGTAACAAAAAATAACACATAGGACACCAAACGTGCCAGGATTACTCCATTTCTCCATACCAAACCAGAGACAAAAACAGTATACATTACTATAAAGTGCTGATTATTTATCCTGCATTTCTAAATAGATACCTCAAATTAAATTTCAGGCCCTACTGTTACCCCTCCTGTATCCCCCTTAACTTTGAATATTCAAACAACCTTAGAAACTTAAGACATAACAGGTTATTATTCTCCATGTCTACAACAAGTACATGTCTAAACTCGACCCGTACATTACATGTCATAAGGGAACCACTAAGTCACTTTTATCACGTGACTAAAGCAAAAAAAAAAAAAAAAAAAAAAAAAAAAAAAAAAAAAAATATA
>WNWK01008420.1:0-84780 GCA_009830355.1 Cherax destructor | reverse complement strand
AAAGTGTGCAAAAGTGTAAAAAAGAAAAATTTATTAATATTAAAAAAAGTTGAAAAAAAATTTTAGGCAGTTAAGGTGATCAATAATATAAGAAATGGGGTTTGGGAGAAAAGGGAAAAAAAGGAAAATACAATTTTTAGCAAAAAAGGGGATCAATAGTAATTATAAATTTAACAATTGCTGATAAAAATATATAGGAATGTGGGTTGAAAAATGGGCACAAGTAAAAACTGTATGTATTTAAAAATAAAAATAAAACTATTTGTCAAAAATATTCATCAAAGGATAGACAAATACATAAATGAGGTAGATGGGCAAAACATACACTACACTATACGTAGGGGTTTGGTTTTGGACATTGTGTTTAGACAGTCTCTGTAATATTTGCATCCCTAAGGAATCTTGATAGTTCATTCTCATTTGTGATAGTATACAACTGACCTACACTTGTTTTCTTCACTAGAATTTTTCCATCCCGGCTGAAACATTGGTGGATTTTATCATTGTTCTTTCGCTTAAGTTTTCTGATTCTATACCAGAGGTTCTGACGTTTTTTGGTCAGACACTCATTAATGTATACTTGTTTCCTGGCTATAATAGATGATCTAATTAGATCTGTTTTCCTGTCATGTGTGGTGAATCTAATCATAACACTTTTTCTACCATGGGAGCCTAGTAATCGTGCTTCTTTTATATCTGTCACTGGTACATTAACGTTTATTTGATCTTTGATGATCTGTAAAGTAATGTCTTTACTGTTTGCTTGGGTCATATCACTGGGAAAGAATGGACTGTTCACTATTACTGCGTCTGATAACTTTTCTTGCTCGGTTTTGTCCTCTTGGAGTGCAAGGTAGTCATTAAACTACCTTAAACTCTTTTCGACTACACGATGAGTCATCAGTAAATAGTTATATTATTGCCTTATGTAACACTGGCTGGATGAGCTAGTGGACAGCAACAATATTGATGAATGTGTCAAAATATTTCTACACAAAACCCATAACCTCTATAATAGGCATTGTTGAATGAAAATGAAGCAGATCTCAGCAAAGCGACTAAACAGCCCATGGCTTACAAATAGTACACTTAAATCCATCGATAAAAAACATCTACAATACAGTAGAACCTCGGCTTACGAGTTTAATCCGTTCCGTTACCTAGCTCGTAACCCAATCTGCTCATATGCTGAGTCAATTTTCCTTATTTAAATTAATTGAAATGGCATTAATCCGTTCCAGCAGAATTCCTGTTCTCAGGAGGCAGGACAAAATACTTTCAATATAACGCTAATATCAACTCTATAGCTTATTTATCTATCACAATTCATCTTTCTTTCTTTCTTTCAACAAATCTGTCGTTTCCCACCAAGGCGGGGTGGCCCAAAGAGAAAAACAAAAGTTTCTCGTTTTAACTTTAGTAATGTATACAGGAGAAGGGGTTACTAGCCCCTTGCTCCCGGCATTTTAGTTGACTCTTACGACACGCATGGCTTACGGAGGAAGAATTCTGTTCCACTTCCCCATGGAGAACAATTCATCTAATATGACATAATAAACAATATACTGTAAATAATATAGAAACCTGATACAGTGGACCCTCGCTATTCGAACACTCCAAAACTCACCCTTTTATGTAAGTTTATTATTGTAAGTGCTTTTATAAGTGTATTTTTGGGGGTCTGAAATGGACCAATCTAATTTCATCATTCCTTATGGGAATAAATTCGTTTGGTAACAGCACTTGAACAGCATTCTAGAATGAATAAAATATGTCATTATGTGACAAGTGGTGGAGGCCATTCCCGCTCTGAAAACATCTTCCCATGCTTTACTTCCATGGAGATCATCTTTTTCTTCTCAGCACTCCTTTGCACTTGCTTTCTTAGGACCCATGGTTAGAAAAAAGAAGTTTGGCAAAATAACTGAACGAAACGTAAGCAAAACATGAGAATTCCTTCTACTGCGAGGTAAGCACGTGCACTGGTGACAGTGAGCATTGTTGTGGTATTCACTGTGCGTTCTGAAACTCACTTGTTATTATCGTATTATTATTATATTATAGTACAGTGGACCCCCGGAGTTCATGATTAATCCGTTCCAGACGGCCCGGCGAACATAAAATATCACGAACTCCGAATCTATTTTCCCCATAAGAAATAATGGAAATAAAATTAATCCGTTCCAGACACCCAGAAGTATTAACATAAATTTAGTTTCTACATTAAATTACACAGAAAACAATGAGAAATAAAAATTAACAATTTTTTTTTTTTCAACAAGTCGGCAGTCTCCCACCGAGGCAGGATGACCCAAAAAGAAAGAAAATTCCCAAAAAGAAAATACTTTCATCATCATTCAACACTTTCACCACACTCATACATAATCACTGTCTTTGCAGAGGCGCTCAGATACGACAGCTGAGAATAGTCCCTCCCAGCTGTCACCATCCCAGACCCCTCCTTCAAAGTGCAGGCATTGTACTTCCCATTTCCAGGACTCAAGTCCAACTAAATCAATTAACTGGTTTCCCTGAATCCCTTCACAAAATGTTACCCTGCTCACACTAAAACAGATCGTCATGTCCCAAAAACCATTCGTCTCCATTCATTCCTATCTAACACGCTCACACATGCTTGCTGGAAGTCCAAGCCCCTCGCCCACAAAACCTCCTTTACCCCCTCCCTCCAACCTTTTCTAGGACGACCCCTACCCCGCCTTCCTTCCTCTACAGATTTATACGCTCTCCAAGTCATTCTACTTTGATCCATTCTCTCTAAATGACCAAACCACCTCAATAACCCCTCTGACAAATACTTTTAGTAACTCCACACCTCCTAATTTCCACATTCCGAATTTTCTGCATAATATTTACACCACACATTGCCCTTAAACAGGACATCTCCACTGCCTCCAGCCTCCTCCTCGCTGCAGCATTTGCAACCCATGCTTCACACCCATATAAGAGTGTTGGTACCACTATACTTTCGACATTCCTTCTTTGCCTCCATGGATAACGTTTTTTGTCTCCACAGATACCTCAACGCACCACTCACCTTTTTTCCTTCGTCAATTCTATGGTTAACCTCATCCTTCATAAAACCATCCGCTGACACGTCAACTCCCAAATACGTATCTGAAAACATTTACTTCTTCCATAATCCCTCTCTCAATGTGATATCCAATTTTTCTTTATTTAAATCGTTGATACCCTCATCACCTTACTCTTATCTATGTTCACTTTCAACTTTCTACCTTTACACACTCTCCCAAACTCGTCCACTAACCTTTTCAACTTTTCTTTAGAATCTCCCATAAGCACAGTATCATCAGCAAAAAGTAACTGTGTCAACTCCCATTTTGCATTTAATTCCCCATAATTTAATCCCACCCCTCTCCCCAACACCCTAGCATTTACTTCTTTTACAACCCCATCTATAAATATATTAAACAACCATGGTGACATTACACATCCCTGTCTAAGACCTACTTTTACCGGGAAGTAATCTCCCTCTCTCCTACACACCCTAACCTGAGCCTCACTATCCTCATAAAAACTCTTTACAGCCTTTAGTAACTTACTACCTATTCCATACACTTGCAACATTTGCCACATTGCTCCCCTATCCACTCTATCATATGCCTTTTCTAAATCCATAAATGCAATGAAAACTTCTCTACCTTTATCTAAATACTGTTCACATATATGCTTCACTGTAACTATGTATGTAGTACAATAATATGTCACTTACCTTTATTGAAGAGTTGTTGATGTGTGGAAGACGGGAGGAGGGGAGAGGATGGAGAAGTTGCTAGTGTTTGGAAGGGAAATCCCTTTCCATTAACACTGCAGGTACCAAGTTCTTTTCTGGGGTTACTGGTCTTTTTCTTTTAATGCCACTAGGACCAGGTTGAGAGTCACTGGACCCCTCTCTAACTAAAAATCTGTCCAGGGAGCTCTGTGTCTGGCGTTTCTTTAAAACTTCCCTGAAATGGGACACCACATTGTCATTGTACATGTTGCCAGCACGGCCTGCAACAGCTTTGTTAGGGTGATATTCATCCATAAAGCCTTGCACCCTGCTCCACATTCCACAAATCTCCTTAATCATTGAAGAAGGCACCTTCCTCCATCTCTGTTCCTCCTCCTCCTCCTCTGAACCATTTTCCTGAACTGTGGTCTGTTGCTGTTGCTGTTGAAGCTCTTGCAAATCTTAAGTGGTTATCTCTTCATTGTCCTCCTCCACCAACTCTTCCACATCCTTGGTACTAACATCCAACCCCATGGACTTGCCCAGTGCCACAATGTCTTCCACAACAGGCTCAGGCTCAGGGTTCTGAGGCTCATCCCCAAAACCTTCAAAATCCCTCTCTGGGACACAGTCTGGCCACAATTTTCTCCAGGGAGAGTTCAAAGTCTTGGTAGTCACTCCCTCCCAAGCCTTCCCTATAAGGTTTACACAATGCAGGATATTGAAATGATCTTTCCAAAAGTCTTATAGGGTCAAATTAATGTCTGTGGTCACTTGAAAGCACTTTTGAAACATTGCTTTGGCATAGAGTTTATTAAAGTTTGAAATGACCTGCTGGTCCATGGGCTGGAGGAGAGGAGTGGTATTAGGGGGCAAGAACTTCACTTTGATGAACTTAAAGTCCTGCACAATTTGCTCTTCCAAGTCTGGAGGATGACAAGGAGCATTGTCCATTATCAGGAGGCACCTAAGTGGCAAATTATTTTCCTCTAGACTTCCACATCACACACAAATTAGCCTTGGCGACACTGCATCTCTTAAACGCTTGGGGATTTTCAGAGTGATGCACCAGTAAAGGCTTCACTTTAAAATCCCCGCTAGCATTAGCACACAACATAAGAGTTAGCCTGTCTTTTATAGGCTTGTGTCCTGGCAGTGCCTTTTCCTCCTGTGTAATGAAGGTCCTGTTTGGCATTTTCTTCCAAATCAGGCCTGTTTCGTCACAATTAAACACTTTTTGGAGTTTGAATTCTTCAGCCTCATATCAGCACATATTTTTCAGCTGCATTTTTGGTCAGAACTGGCTGCCTCACCATGCCTTATCACACTATGTATGCCACTAAGCTTCATAAATCTGTCAAACCAGCCTTTGCTGGCTTTAAATTCGTTCACTGCAGCATTTTCTTGACGAGATCATCATGCAACTGCCTTGCTTTTTCAGATATTATCGCCTGCGTAACACTATCTCCTGCTAATTGTTTCTCGTTGATCCACACCAACAACAAAGTTTCCACATCTTCCAGCACTTGAGATCTCTGTTTTGTGACCATACTTGCACCTTTTGAAACAATAGCATCCTTGATTTCCTTTCCCTTGGCCACAATGGAAGTGATGGTTAAGTGGGCTTTGCCATACTGCTTGGCCAGCTCAGCCACACAAACTCCACTTTCATATTTTGCTATTATCTCCTTCTTCAATTCTACCGTATTTCTGACATTCTTTACCACAGCCCTGGCACTAGGAGCTTTCTTGGGGCCCATGGTGGCTTATTTAGCAGTTGCAAGCACTAAAAACAGTGGAATAATGACAAAATATATGGTATGAATGCGTGGGTGGCAGTCGCTCGCTGGTAAACAATAGCACACTGACGCTGAATGGAGTGCCTGGGCCCGCTCAGGCCACGCGTACGCGTCCGGGACGAATCATGAATTCCGAGCGGATTCGCGAACACTGAACAAATATTTTTGCGAAAAAACATCACGAACTCCGATTTTCACAAACTCCGGGGGTCCACTGTATTATTATTATAATACGTATGATTATTATTATTATATTACAGTGGACCCTCGAGTTACGAGCATAATTCATTCCAGAAGGCTGCTCAAGTGCCATTACCGAACAAATTTTCTCCCTTAAGGAATAATGTCAAGTAGGTTAGTCCACTTCAGACCCCCAAAAATACACTTACAAAAGCACTTACAATATTACACTTTCATAATTGTACGATTTCCGAGGTGCTCGTAACTCGGGGGTCCACTGTATTATTATAATAATATTATTATAATGGGGAAGTGCTAAACCCATAGGATTATACAGCGCCTGTGGGGGGATGATGGAAGGTATTCAGGCTTAATTTAGGGAACTGGAGCACAGATACAATTCCCTAGATCAAGTGCCCCTCACCAGCGTCAAGGAACCTCCCTTGAGAGGGAAGCTCGCAACCTTTATTTTGGCTCGTATCCAGGAGCAAAAAATCGACTGAGCGATGGCTTGTATCCTGAAAAACGCGCATGGTAGGGCACTCGTAAGCCGAGGTTCCACTGTATATGAAAAACAATTCAGACGGGGCCTAATAACAAAAGAAGTAACAAAACGATACACCTCAATACTACTACCTACTTATCTAATACGGAAGTCCAAACAAATGTACAGTGGACCCCCGGTGTTCATGATGCTCCATACTCAAACAATTATGTAAGTGTATTTTTGTAAGTGCTTTTGTAAGTGTATTTTTGGGGGTCTAAAAGGACTAGTCTAATTTACATTATTCCTTATGGGAATAAATTCGTTTGGTAATGGCACTTGAACAGCATTCTGGAACGATAAAATCACGAAAACCGGGGGTCCACTGTATTATGTAAACAGATTTAATGAAAAAGGCGATATGAAACATTTAATGAAAAAGGTGATATGAAACAGATTTAATGAAAAAGGTGATATGAAACAGATTTAATGAAAAAGGTGATATGAAACAGATTTAATGAAAAAGGTGATATGAAACAGATTTAATGAAAAAGGTGATATGAAACAGATTTAATGAAAAAGGTGATATGAAAAAGACATGGAAAACCCTATCTGAAATTTTGGTTTCTAGAAAACTGTCTAGAAACAGAGATTAACTTAGCAAAACCAGATGAATCACACATACAGCCTGTAGACACTGCCAACAAACTTAATGTCTTCTTTTCTACTATAGGATTGAAACTAGCAAGCAAAATCCCAAACGCAAATATTCAGCCACAAGAATACCTCACTGGTAATTACCCACATACTCTATATCTAGCACCAACAAATCCTACTGAAGTTTCACTAATAATTAAATCATTAAAAAAAAGGCAGGAGACCTTAATAACTTGCCACCAATCTTGTACATATAAAAAAGCAGCTCATGTGCTGTCCCCCATTATTGCAACACTATTTAACAAATCTGTTGAATCTTCAACATTCCCAACTATACTCAAGATAGCAAGGGTTACCCCAATCCTCAAAGGAGGCAATCCTACAGAACTAAATAACTACAGACCAATATCTAACTTGCCTTTACTCTCAAAAATCTTTGAAAAAATAATACATAACCAAATCTACTACCTCCTATCCCATAACATACTGAACCCCTGCCAGTTTGGGTTTAGGCCAAAAAAATAGCACAAATGATGCAATTATTCAGATACTCGAATTACTATATGTAGACTTGAAAAATGAATATCCTCAGGGGCTCTTCATAGACCTATGGAAAATCATTTGATACAATAGACCACAATATCTTTCGCCTAAAACTAGAGCTTTATGGGGGTCAGAGGACACTCTCTCAATTACCTAAAATCTTATCTTAGTGATAGACACCAGTATATGTATACACAAATGGCGTGACTTCCAATACTCAGAATGTAGTTGTTGGAGTACCACAAAAATAAACACATAAGCAGTATAATGTGATCCTTTATTGACAACGTTTCGCCCACGCAGTGGGCTTTATCGAGTCACAGACAGATCTACCTGGAAAAAGAATAACATGAACATATATAGGGTATAGTCAGGTGGAGAATGCTGGGTCAGGTGGAGAAAGCTGCATGTGACAATCTTAAAAGTAGTGTGATAGGTAAAAACATTGTGTGACTTAAAGGACCTGCAGTGTTCCATTCTTGAGTTCTAGGTGGGATAGCGTTGAAGAAGTTTCTTGGCAATAGGTTCAGCTATGTTGTAGAAGCCGTTGTTCTGGTTGAAGTTGTTGGATATACAGATAAGTGATGATTCCAGGATTCTTCGGTATTGCGTGTTGTCTTCTCTGGCGATGAGTCTTGCGTTTCTGTAGTTGATTAAATGGTTGTGTAAATTTCGGTGTTGAACACAGGCATTTCTTGAGTCGTCAGATCTGCCTGCGTACTGGTGTTCTGAAATGCGTGTTTGGAGGTCTCTGGATGTTTCGCCAACGTATAATTTGCTGCAGCCATTACAAGGGATTGTGTATACCCCTGCCGTGGATTGAAGTTTTTCCTGTCTGTTACTGGTAATGTCCTTGATGGTGGTGGATGTGGAGGTGGATACTGAATGAGGTCTTAGAAAAATGTTGGAAACGTGTTTGGAAATGGAGTTGGTGGGAAGGACTATGTATCTCTTCTCAGCAGTGTCTTCTCTGGGTGTGTTGAAGATGTTTAATGCCCGTCGTCTGCAGTCTCTAATGAAGTGACGAGGATAGTGAAGTTTGGAAAAAACTTGTTCAATGAGGGAGCATTCTTCTTCAAGGAACTCACTGCTGCAGATTCTGAGTGCGCGTAGGAAAAAGCCTATAATTAAACGTTGTCAATAAAGGATCACATTATACTGCTTATGTGTTTATTTTTCCATTGTGTCGGTATTTTATACCATTTATTTCCATGGAGTACCACAGGGAAGTGTCCTAGGTCCTCGACTCTTTTTTTTTATTTACATCAGTGACCTCCCAAATGCATTGCAACTCCTTAAACCAGTTCTATTCGCAGATGACACCACTTACGTCTTCTCCCACCCAAACCCGGCTATACTTAGTGACACTGTGATAGTGTAAACATATTATGAATCATTCATAAGTGAAAAAGTGTGATTCGCTTTATAGAGCATGTACATCTCATTAAGAAATATATCTTGTCTACCATGTATCATTGTACCATGTCACAATAAAGTATTATTATTATTATTATTATTATTAGAGGTAGCCTGGAACCTAATCCGCCGTATAAGTGTGGCCCTCCTGTATATACCATCACTAGCTCACACTTATATATTTATCTGCTTGCATGTTTCAGATGAGTCAGAAGGGAAGATTCGCAGCTGTGTTCTATTGCTGCGCACAGAACTGTGCCAGTTGACTCCACATCTGGTGCATTATGAAACACTCTCTGATGGATTGTCATTGGTAATTGTATCTGAGGTGAGTCTACTCAAAGTGAAATTTATGCTCATTTACTATTTCTCACATTCTGTAGATGAGAGTCCATTGAATAACTCCAGGAATTTTAATACTGGTGTACAAATCAGCCAGTCATGCAAGTGGATATCAGTTTTCCATTTAAAGATTCTGATTTAGGCCTGTACCCATCATGCAAGCCAAAAAAATACTACTAAATTCTGTCCATACATAGAACCCTGATTTTCAAATGTCTGAATTGTGAACATCCACACTTATGCATAGGGCACTTTTGAACTTATTACTGTATATTATCAGCCATAAGATGGGGGTTACTATTTCTCATATAAGAACATAAGAACATAAGAAAGGAGGAACACTGCAGCAGGCCTGTTGGCCCATACTAGGCAGGTCCTTCACAATCCATCCCACTAACAGAATAATTGCCCAATCTAATTTTCAATTCTACCCAAGAAATAAGCTTTGAAGATTCTATTAACTCAAGTGCGAGTCCCACTCAAATCCAACCCCTCTCACTCATGTATTTATCCAACCTAAATTTGAAACTACCCAAGGTCCTAGCTTCAATGACCCTACTAGGCAGACTGTTCCACTCTTCAACTACCCTATTTCCAAACCAATATTTTCCTATATCCTTTCTAAATCTAAACTTATCCAATTTGAATCCATTATTGCGGGTTCTCTTCGAGAGATATCCTCAAGACCTTATTTATATCCCCTTATTAATACCCATCTTCCACTTATATACCTCGATCATGTCTCCCTCATTCTTCGTCTTACAAGTGAATGTAATTTAAGGGTCTTCAATCTTTCTTCATACGGAAGATTTCTAATGCTATGAATTAACTTTGTCATTCGTCGCTGAATGTTTTCTAACGAATTTATATCCATTCTGTAAAATGGAGACCAGAACTGAGCTACATAATCTAGGTGAGGCCTTACTAATGATGTATAAAGCTGTAATATAACCGCTGGACTTCTGTTGCTTACACTTCTTGATATAAATCCCAGTAATCTATTTGCTTTATTTCTTACGCTTAGGCATTGCTGACTTGGTTTGAGGTTGCTGCTTACCATAACCCCAAATCCTTTTCGCATTCTGTACAGCTGAGTTCAACATTATTAAGCTGGTAGGTGCTAGGGTTATGAACATTCCCGAGCTTTAGAACTTTGCATTTATCTACATTGAACTGCATCTGCCATTTTTCTGACCAGGAATTGAGTTTGTCTAAATCCTCCTGAAGTTCCGTGACATCTACGTCTGAATCGATTATCCTACCTATCTTCGTGTCATCAGCGAATTTGCTCATATCACTAGTAATTCCCTCGTCAAGGTCATTTATATATATTATAAACAACAACGGGCCCAAAACCGATCCCTGTGGAACGCCACTTGTTACAGATCCCCACTCAGATTTAACCCCATTAATGCACACCCTCTGCTTCCTATTGGTGAGCCATGACTCGATCCATGAAAACACTTTTCCCCAATGCCGTGAGCAGCCACTTTCTTTAACAGTCTCTGATGTGGTACTCTATCAAAAGCCTTACTAAAATCCAAATAAACAATATCGAATTCTTTATCATGATCAACTGCCTCAAAAGCCTTACTGAAAAAGTTAATAAATTAGTTAGGCAGGAACGCCCCTGGTGAATCCATGTTGAGTATCATTAATCAAATTATGCCTATCGAGATGGCTTCTTATGTTATCAGCTATAATCGACTCTAATAATTTGCCTACAATTGATGTTAGACTTATTGGGCGGTAATTTGATGGTAACGACTTGTCCCCTGCTTTAAAAATAGGAATTACATTAGCCATCTTCCACGTATCAGACACTACACCTGTTTGAAGAGATAGGTTAAAAATGTTAGTTAAGGGTTCACAGAGTTCCATTTTGCATTCCTTAAGAACCCTTGAAAAAAGCTCATCAGGGCCTGGCGATTTATTTTGCTTCAAACGGTCTATCTGTTTGATAACCATTTCGCTAGTGACTGTGATACTACATAATTTATCTTCTTCAGGCCCACTAAAATACCTAATTCTTGGGATATTATTAGTGTCTTCCTGAGTGAAAACCGAGAGAAAATAATTATTAAAAATAGAGCACATTTCATTCTCTTTGTCAGTAAGATACCCATAATTATTTTTAAGGGGACCTATCTTATCTCTAACTTTTGTTCAATACACCAGACGAGCCTGGCCCATGGCCGGGCTCAGAGAGTAGATACTCTCGAAACTCTTCAAAGGTATATCAAAGGTACACCTGGAAAAAACTTTTTGGGTTAGTTTTCGAATCCCTAGCAACTTTAATTTCGTAGTCCCGTTTAGCTTTTCTTATCCCTTTTTTAACGTCCCTCTTAATGTCAATATACTGATTCATAAGATGACCCTCACCTCTTTTGATACGCCTATAAATTCCTTTCTTCTGCCCTAAAAGATATTTGAGCCTATTATTCATCCATTTTGGGTCATTTCTATTCGATCTAATTTCTTTATATGGGATAAATGTTCTTTGGGCAGCATGTATAGTGTTCAGAAAACTGTCATATTGATAGCTCTCTTCATTACCCCAGTCCACAGATGATAAGTGTTCTCTAAGTCCATTGTAATCTGCTAAGCGAAAATCTGGGACCGTTACTGAGTTATTCCTACTATGAAACTTCCATTCAATGCCAAAGGTAATTGATTTGTGGTCGCTTGCGCCGAGTTCCTCTGTAATTTCTAAATTATTAACAAGGGTTTCCTTGTTTGCCAGAACTAAGTCAAGCAGGTTATTTCCCTTGTAGGTTCTGTCACAAACTGCTTCAAAACAATCTTGAACTACTTCTAAGAAGTCGTTAGATTCTAAATTCCCAGTCAAAAAATTCCAATCAATTTGACTAAAGTTGAAGTCACCCAGAATAACTACGTTATCGTGCATTGTGGCCTTAACAATTTCCTCCCATAGTAGTCTCCCTTGGTCCCTATCTAAGTTTGGGGACGGTATATCACACCTAAAATCAATTTTTCATGCCCCTCTGAAAATTCTATCCAGACAGACTCTGTATGTGTTATTTCAGACTTTATTCCCTTTTTATGCAACAGTTCAAGCGATCTCGGACATACAGTGCCACTCCACCCCCCTTCCCGAAACTTCTGTCTACTTCGAACAATTTAAAACCCTGTATATGACATTCAGCAGGCATGTCCCTATTTTTCGTATTGAACCACGTCTCAGTTATGGCAAATACATCAATGTTACCTGCACTTGCAACTAATCTCAAATCGTCCATCTTATTCCTAGCACTACGACTATTTGTATAATACACTTTAAAGACCCTCCTTTCTCTTTACCCTTCCTGCTCCATTCTGTTTTTCCACTATACCTATTACTATCCTTGTTATTGTTAAGATTTTTTATATCAAAGCCTAGATCTATATTTCGACATTCAGTATTTTCCATTTCTAAACCCATACCTCTAACTAATCCTAGTTTAAAGTCCTAACAACACCCTCAACTGAGCTAGCAAGAAAATCCACACCTGCCCTGGATAAGTGAACCCCATCCCTGGCATACATGTCATTTCGGCCATAGAAGTGGTCCCAGTTGCAAATGAATGGTACTGCATTATCCTTACAGTGTTTGTCCAGCCAGCAATTGACACCAATTGCCCTGGACAGCCATTCATCTCCAACTCCTCTCCTTGGCAAAATACCACATATGACAGGGTTCCCACCCTTCTTCCTAATTATGTCCATTGCTGACCTATACCTGCTAGTCAGGTCCTCACTCCTACGTCTGCCAACATCGTTGCCTCCAGCACTGAGACAGATAATAGGATTGCTCCCATTACCTCTCATGATGTCGTCCAGACGGCTAACAATATCCTCCATCCCAGCCCCAGGAAAGCAAACCCTCTGTCTCCTACTTCTATCTTTCAAGCAGAAGGCCCTATCCATATACCTAATTTGACTATCTCCAACAAGAACAATGTTCTTACCTTCCTTGGTGTCGTTCGTGATGTTCCCTGTAGTCGACTCACATTCATCGGGTTGTTGCTTAACCCCAGACATAGGATAGAGGAAAAGGATATCTTTTGAGTCCTCACAGGTGGAAGTAAATCTGCAACTATTGCCAAACTTTGTGTAACTCTAAAAATAGTTTGGACAAGTACATTAGTGGAAGTGGTTGGGTATGAATTGGACCTGCCTAGCATGGGCTATTGATAATAATAATAATAATAATAATAATTTTTATTTCATCGCAATTTTACATAGAGATTTACATAGAAGTGCAAGGAGAGCCACTGACATGCCAGGGCATAACGGGCAGCTTAATCTAAAAACTTATGGACTATGTACATAATATTGGATAGATTGATGGGAATTTGATTTGCTTAAACATTGGGCAGATTACAATATGATGATATTTCATTTGGCAAATTATAATATGGTGACACTACATTGCAGCAAGTGTTTAGTAGGATGGTAGTTAATAGTAAAAATTGAAATTATTTTTGGGAAAATGACATTGAGTATTTTTTTAAAGTAATTTACAGAATGCGTATTTAGTTTATGGTGAGTAGGTGGTAATATTACAATGTTATAATAGTACAAATTGAGATTATCTTATAGGAAATAAATACTGAGCATTTTTTAAAGTAATATTATCGTACATAATAATAATAAAAAGGGAATTATCTTATAGGAGAAATAACAATGAGTATTTTTTGAGTATGAGTATTTAGGTAAGGGTGAGTAGGTTGTTTTTGAGAAGAGTCTTAAAATGATTCTCAGACAAGGTTATTTTTGTATTTTCTGGTAATGAGTTCCAGAATCTGGGGCCCTTTATGTGCATTGAATTTTTACATAGGTTGCTATGGATGCGGGGTACATCAAAATGTGATCTGTTTCTTGTGTTATGGTCATGGGTCCTATTAAGGTTGGTGAGGAGAATTTTGAGTGGAGGGTTTATATTAGAATGTAGAGTTCTATGTATGTAGTAGGCACAATTATAAGTGTGAATGTTCTTTATGGTGAGTAGTTTTAGGCTTTTGAATATTGGTGGAGTATGCTGTCTAGAGTGGGAATTTGTTATCATTCTGACTGCAGCCTTTTGCTGGGTTATGAGTGGTCTAAGGTGATTTAATGTTGTAGATCCCCATGCACAGATTCCATAAGTGAGATAAGGGTAGATGAGTGAGTGGTATAATGCAAGGAGAGCTGGTTGAGGTACATAGTAGCGTATCTTAGATAATATGCCTACTGTCTTTGAGATTTTCTTGGAAATTTGTTGTATATGTGTTTGGAATTTAAGCTTACTGCAGCACTCTACTAATTCTCTAATGTTTATACATTAGGGCTAAAATGTTAGGATACTGGAAATAATGTTTATGTACAAATTCAGAGGCACTAAGATTTGTATATCCTCTGCTATCCTATATGTATTTGGATATTCTGGGTTTAACCCTTTCAGGGTCCAAGCCATAGATCTATGCATTGTCCACAGGGTCCAAGAATTTTCAATTTTTTTTTCTTATGAAATGGTAGAGAATCTTTTTTCTAAAGGTAATAAAACAAAAAGTACGAAATTTGGTGGAAAACTGACGAAATTACACTCGCAAATTTGACTGTCAATGATATTTACATTTTGGTGATTTTGTCTACTTTGACTCCTATTTTAGGCCAATTACATTATTCCAGTTGACCAAATTCTTAGCTATTTCGTTAGTACAGTCTCTCCTCACTTAACGACGTACTCGTTTACCGACGACTCGGAGTTACAACGGGCTCTCCCACGAGTTAAAAAAAAAAAAAAAATATTATGCCATATGAGAACTTGGGTCATGCATCTCAATCTCCTTCTTACAGCCACTCAGTACACTAGCTTTTAAAGTCTCCAAGACTACATATTTGTACAAATTTTAACTTGATTGTGTACCCCATAGTACAAGATAGAAGTGCAGCAGCACTTGTACAAGTTTCATAGCTGACATTTAAAGCACTCCAGAGCGATTGTTATTATTACAATAAATAAACTTTTATCTTTATTAATTATTATTATCATCATCAACATACCTTGTTCACTGAGTTTAATCATTTCTTAATTAAGCTACTACGAGAGACACAGAATATAAACACACAGACGAACACACCAGCTGATCCCTTTACTGTGAACTTCTTTTGTACTTCTTCCATTTTCCTCTTGTTGTTTTTCCTCTTCCAAGTGCTGCTGCACTTATAACTATCTTGTACTATGGGGTGCACAATAGACATGCAGCAACACTTGGAAGAAGAAAAACAAGAGAAAAATGGATCAGAACAAACCAGCTGATCAGGGATCAGCTGGTGTGTTTGTCTGTGTGTTTACATTCTGTCTTTCTCGTGGCAGCTTAAGAAAGAAATTATTATACTCAGTGAACAAGGTATATCGATGGTGATAATAATAATAATAATAATAAAATACATATAATTAATAATCACTCTGGGGCACTGTAAATGTCATATGTATTTCGTATAACGAGCCTGTACAAAATACGTATGACACAGGCAGCTCGGCGTCAAGTATCTCAGTCGCCTTCTTACAGCCACTCAGTACACTAGCTTTTAAAGTCTCCAAGACTACATATTTGTACAAATTTTAACTTGATTGTGTACCCCATAGTACAAGATGGAAGTGCAGCAGCACTTGTATAAGTTTCGTAGCTGACATTTAAAGCACTCCAGAGCGATTGTTATTATTACAATAAATAAATCTTTATCTTTATTAATTATTATTATCATCATCATCAACATACCTTGTTCACTGAGTTTAATCATTTCTTAATTAAGCTGCTACGAGAGACACAGAATATAAACACACAGACGAACACACCAGCTGATCCCTTTACTGTGAACTTCTTTTGTACTTCTTCCATTTTCCTCTTCCAAGTGCTGCTGCACTTATAACTACGTATCTTGTACTATGGGATGCACAATAGACATGCAGCAACACTTGGAAGAGGAAAAATAAGAGAAAAATGGATCAGAACAAACCAGCTGATCAGGGATCAGCTGGTGTGTTCGTCTGTGTTTACATTCTGTCTTTCTCGTGGCAACTTAAGAAAGAAATTATTATACTCAGTGAACAAGGTATATCGATGGTGATAATAATAATAATAATAATAATAATAAAATACATATATGGAGAGGTATTGGAGGATGAGCTGGGATGGGGCTATACGAGAGAGAGGGAGAAAGTGCCAGCAGTCTCAGTAACTCCTGCTTCACCATGACATTCGGACGTGTAAGCTAACAGCACTATAAAATATTGTATAATTATACTATTACTATCAATACAGGTTATCTACTTATCATATTTATTCCAGAATAATATTAGGTATAACATAAATAATGTAGAAGCATGATAAAGACGCCCAAATTAATAAAAACTGACATTATATAGAGAGGTATTGAAGTTATGAAGGGCGGAGAGGGATAAAAAGAAAAAGTGACCGCGACCATTATAGAAAACGGTACCGCCTGAAGGGTAACTATAGAAGATCACTCGTACCCTATGCAAAGACTGAAAAAAGTGCGATTTTCTCAATTTTTTTTTTTTCAAGTAATCAGCTATGTAAGCGTTTCCTGGAATAACTTGGAAGTAAGTCATTGACCTATTTCATGTTGTATTACCGTTAATAATAAACAGATTTAAAGGAACTTCCCAAGAAACATATAGCTGAATGTTTTAATTTTGGGTGGTGACACTTTTGAAGTGTCAGTAATGGGTGATTCCTCAATTAGCGATGAAATCGTTTACCGACGAGGTCTTAGGCCCCTATCTCCGTCGTTAAGTGAGGAGAGACTGTATTACTTCTATTTTATTGATTGAGCACAAGAAACTGCCCAATCAACTTTTTCCAGTAGCTAATAAAGTGATCAGAAATTGGTAATTTTGCCAATTTCACACAAAGTTCAAAATATTCCAATTTCAAAACAGCATCCAGAATAAACAATGCAGGCATTCCTGGCACTAAAATAACATTTCCTCTGTTTATTAGTTATGTTTCCAGGCTTTACAGATGAATTCCATTTTGATTTTTGATTTCATAAAGAATTTTTATTCACACCAAACAATAGATGAATTACTCTTATGCAATATTGTAATAATTGTATAAACACTATCAGTGCATTTGTAAACGTATATTAGACCCACCAGTTGACGTGTATTGGTCACGTGATGTGATTTGTTTACTCTTGAAAATCAGCAAAAATCAAACATTTCTGCTACTTTGAGCTCAATTAGAAGCTATTTTCAGTACTAAAACCAATCAAAATCATCTCTATTTCTGTAATATATCTTTCATTCTATCAAAAACCACATGAAAATGCACCACAAAATTGCTGTTTTAATAAAAAAACACAGTCGCAGTTTTTTTTTTCTCATTATGCACTGCGTGTTTCAGGATTTACTTTATATGGTGCACACTTACTACATAGATGCATTCTCTCATATCTAGGCCCAAATTTACCGATCACAGCTTATCTGAGTGAGCTGAGCTCATGGCGTAGATCTATGGTTTGGACCCAGTGGACAATGCGTAGATTTACGGCTTGGACCCTGAAAGGGTTAAATGAGAAGAAACCAAATACAGTGGACCCCCGGTTTACGATGGTCTCCAAACTCGCCCTTTTATGTAAGTTTATTTTTGTGAGTGCTTTTGTAAGTGTAGTTTTGGAGGTCTAAAAGGACTAATCTAATTTACATTATTCCTTATGGGAATAAATTCGTTCGGTAATTGCACTTGAACAGCATTCTTGAACGAAAAAATATCGTAAACTGGGGGTCCACTGTATGTCAAAACAGTACCTTCTATATGTAAAGTGTGCATCAGTTTAGTTTTTAAACTTGTATATTGTGATACATTAACAAGGTTTTGAGTGCACATGTTCTGATCCTGCGAGACCACCTGCCTGATTCCCTCCATTTGCAAAATCAGGGTTGAATTGAGAGACAACTGGATATGTCAATAAAGTAGCTACTGTGTATACACCGTGCATCAATGTGATTGTGGTAAACAAGTGTGCATGGCTCAGCTGCAGTCGCTTTGTTTTTATATGGGTACCCCCTCCTCTTAACTGGTGACTGACATAAGTATGTAAGGAGTGCCACAGCAGGCCTACTGGACCATTCTAGGCAGATCCACCTTTCACCCTCCCACACCCACTCGTAAGAATAAAAGAAAGAACACCACAGCAGGGCTACTGACCCAAGCTAGGCAGGTCCAACTCACATCCACTCATGTACTTCTCTAACCTATTTTTAAAGCTACCCAATGTTCTTGCTTCACTGAAAAATAAAATAAAATATACTAATCACAGAACAGGTGGGGCCTAAACCCATGGCAAGCAAGTCCTGAAACTTGCAGGTCAGTGTGTTAACCACTTGGCCAGTTGGCTGTAATAAGATTTGTTTAACTAAGTATGGAATTCAGACAAATGTTAAAAGCTGATGTATATACAGTGGACCCTCAGTTTTTGTTGATAATTCTTTCCAGAATGCTGTTCAAGTGCCGTTACCGAACGAATTTGTTTCCATAAGGACGAATATAAATTAGATTAGTCGTTTCAGACCCCCAAAAATACACATACAAAAGCACTTACAAAAATACACTTACGTAATTGTTCGAGTTGGGAGCTGTACGAAAACCGAGGGTCCATTGTATATGTAGTTTGAGAATAGTGAGCTCGGTGGGTGAAAGAGAAGGTACCTAAGGACTGGCAGAGAGCATTCATAGTGACTTTGTATACAGGAAAAGGGGACAAAATGAACCCATTAATTATATTTTGTAAAGTGTATGATAGAATTATTAATGAAAGAATTAAGGATAATAGAGAAAGTAGGATTGCAGAGGAACAAGGTTGTTTTAGGAAGGGTAGGGGATGTGTAGGCCAAGTGTTTACATTGGAGCATACGAGTGAACAGCATTTATATAAAAGTAAGGAACTTTTTGTTGCATTTGTGGATTTAGAAACACCATATGATAGGGTAGATAAGAGAGCAATATAGTAGATATTGCATATACAGTGGATCCCCGGATTTTGTACTGCTCCCAACTCTAACAATTATGTAAGTGTATTTTTGTAAGTGTATTTTTGGGGGTCTGAAACTGACTAATCTAATTTACATTTGTCCTTATGGGAACAAATTCGTTTGGTAACGGCACTCGAACAGCATTCTGGAACGAATTATGGCTGATAACCGGGGGTCCACGGTACAGTGGACCCCCGAGTTACGAGCATAATTCATTCCAGAAGGCTGCTCAAGTGCCATTACTGAACGAATTTTCTCCCTTAAGGAATAATGTCAAGTAGGTTAGTCCATTTCAGACCCCCAAAAATACACTTACAAAAGTACTTACAATATTACACTTACATAATTGTATATGGAATAGGTGGTAAGTTACTGAAAGCAGTAGAGTTTTTATATGGGTAGTGAGGCTAAGGTTAGGGTTTACAGTAGAAAGGTGGATTATTTCTCAGTAAAATTAGGCATTTAACAGGGATATGTGATGTCACCATGGTTGTTTAGTGTATATTTATAGATGGGGTTGTAAAAGAGGTGAATGCTAGGAAGTCGGGCAGAGGTGTTGTATTAAAAGATAAATAGAAAGTGGGACTTACCACAGTTGCTCTTTACTGATGACATGGTTCTTTTGGGAGATTCTGAAGAGAAGTTGCTAAATTTGGTGGAGGAATTTGGAAGGGGATGTAAATCAAAGAAATTATGAGTAAACATAAGAAAGGGCAAAGTGATGAGAGTAACAAAAGATCTAGCAATAGAAGATTGAATAACAGATTAGAGGGGAGGAGTATGAAGGAAGTAAATGTGGTGAGATATTTGGAAGTGGATCTGTCGGCAGATCAGTCTGTGAAGAAGAGGAAAAGGGAAAAATGTACCAGATTATAGTAGTACCAACAGTATTTTTTGGTTGTGAAGCATGAGTTTTAAATGTTGCAGCAAGGAGGAGGCTGGAAGCAGTGGAGATGTGTTTGAGGGTGTTGTGTGAATATTATACAGAGAATTCAGAGTGTGGAAATTAGATGTTGGTGTGAGGTTATTAAAAATATAAATCAGAGGGCTGAAGAGGGGCTGTTGAGGTAGTTTGGGCACTTAGAAAGATGATGGAGTAAAATAGGATTACTAGGAGGGTGTATAAATCTGTAGTGGAGGGGAGGAGGGGTAGGGGTTGTCCTAGGAAAGGACAGAGGGAGGGGTAAAAGAGGTTTTGTGTGCATGAATGGAGGGAAGAAGGGAGGATAAGGGTTATCACAGGAAGGGTTTAAGGGATGGGGTAAAGGAGACCTTGAGTTCCAGGGACTTGGTGGGTGATTTTTGTGACCAGATGTTGTGTTAGAGTGTGAGCAAGGGAACATTTATGAAGGGATTCAAGGAAACCAGTTACCTAGACTTGAGTTCTGGAGGTGGGAAGTACAGTGCTTGCACTCTGAAGGAGGAGTGAGGATGTTGTGGTTCGTAAATTTGTAGGGCTATTTGAATTGTGATGTAGGTATGTTTCTGGAAAGGCAGTGATTGAATATCGATGGTAAGTGCATTTTCCCCCCCTTTTTTATTTTTGGTCATCCTGCCTTAGTGAGAAATGGCTGGTGGGTTAACCCTTTGACTGTTTCGGTCGTATACATACGTCTTACGAGCCAATGTTTTTGAAGTATTAATACACCAAAATTCTAGTGGCTTCAAATCAAGCGGGAGAAAGCTGGTAGGCCCACATGTGAGAGAATGGGTCTGTGTGGTCAGTGTGCGCAGTATAAAAAAATCTTGCAGCACGCAGTGCATAATAAGGAAAAAAAAACCTCTGACTTTGTTTTTGGATTAAAAGGCCGATTTTGAGGTGTATTTTCGTATAGTATTTATGTTTGTATTCCCGTTTTCTTGGTCTCATTTGATAGAGTGGAAGACATATTACAGAAATAGAGATGATTTTGATTGGTTTCACGATGAGAAAGACCTTGAAATTGAGCTCAAAATAGCGGAAATGTTCGATTTTTGCTGATGTTCAAGAGTAAACAAATGACGTCATTGTCCAGTAAGTGTCCAACTAGCCATTCTTATATGCAGTCACGAATGGGTTGACATTATTTATACAATTATTACAATAATGCAGTAATCTGCATAACAGTAAATCATCTATTTTTTTTTGTGTGAATAAAAATTCAAAATAGAAAGCAAGAGTAATATAAGAGGGGCCTGGAGACGTGACTGATGAACAGAGAAAATGTTATTTTAGTGCCAGGAATGTCTGCATTGTTCATTCTGGACAATATTTTGAAATTGGCATCTTTTTTAATTTGCCAGAAATTGGCCAAATTGCCAATTTCTGACCACTTTATTGGGTAGTTAAAATCGGTAAATGGGCGGTTTCTTGTACTCAATCGATAGAACAAATGGAGTTCTAAAGAAATAGCTATGAGTTTGGTCGACTGGAACAATGGAATTGGCCGAAAATAGGACTCAAAGTGGGCGAAATCACCGATGTGTAAATATCGCCGAGATCGCTAACTTCGTGAGAGCGTAATTCCGTAAGTTTTCCATCAAGTTTCGTACTTTTGGTGTCATTAGCATCGGGAAAAGATTCTCTATCATTTCACAAGAATTTTTTTTTTTTTTAATATTTTGCGACTCAGAGAGACACTTTAGGATTTGGGGTCGTGATAGTCAAAGGGTTAAAAAAAAAAATGAAGTGGTGTAGGATTGATAAAAATATATTTCAAAGAGCTGAGAATGGGTTGAGATGGTTTTTGCATTTAGAGAGGATAGAACAGAATTGGATGATCAGGAGGGTGTTTATACATCTGGGGTGCAAAGAGGAGGTCTTGCACCAGACAACACACCCCACCACTCTTCAAAAGCTTGAAATAAATATATAAAATAGACACACTGATTATTATGCCTACTATATATACAGAACATTAAACTCCAATATCAACTCTCCACTCAGACTTCTCCTAGACAGCTTCAACAGAACACACAGGCATAACACGAGGCACAAAACACTTTTTGACATCCCTCATGTCCGTCTCACTATGCACAATGCAGTGCACATAAAGGGCCCGAAGATCTGGAAGTCTTTGCCCAAAACAGCAAGAGGTCCCCTGCCCACAAATCAATTTAGGACTATACTCAATCTCATCTTTCAATAACGACCATACTCACACTATCCTAAACTCTTACCAAATTTAACCCTTTGGGGGTCGACAGGCCTTCTCGGAAACACATTCTCAGGGTCGAAATTTTTTTTGAAAAAAAAAAAAAAAAAAAAAAAAAATTCTTATGAAATGATAGAGAATCTTTTTTCGATCATAACGACACCAAAAGTATGAAATTTGAATGAAAACTTACAGAATTATGTTCTCGCGAAGTTATCAGTCTCGAAGATGTTTAAGCATCGGCGATTTCGCCCAATTTGAGCCCTATTTTTGGCCAATTCCAATGTTCCTGTTCCCGTCCACTAAAATCATAGCTATTTCGCTGGAACTCCATTTCTTCTATCAAATGAGTACAAGAAACCGCCTATTTACCAATTTCAACTACCCAAAATAGTGGTAAGAAAATGGCAATTTGGCCAATTTCACACAAATTTCAAATGATGCCAATTTCAAAATAGGGTCCAGAATAAACAAGGCAGACATTCCTGGCACTAAAATAACATCTTTTCTGTTCATTAGTCACGTCTCCAGGCCCCTCTTACATTACTTTTGCTTTCCATTTTGAATTTTTATTCTCACCAAAAATAGAAGATTTACTGTTATGTATGCAACTGCATTATTGTAAAAATGGTATAAATAATATCACCGCACTTGTGCATGAATATTAGACTACCCAGTTGATGTGTATTGGACGCATGGTGTGATTTGTTTACTCTTGAGCATCGGCTAAAATCGAACATTTTCTCTAATTTGAACTCAATTTCAAGGTACTTGTCATTGTCAAACCAATCAAAATCATCTATATTTCTGTAATATATCTTCCATTCTATCAAATGAGACCAAGAAAACGAGAATACATCAATAAATACCATACGAAAATAGGCTGCAAAGTCGCTGTTTTAAACAAAAAAACCGGTCGGATTTTTTTTTCTCATTATGCAGTGTGTGCTGCAGGATTATTTTTATACTGCGCACACTGACCACACAGACCCATTCTTTCATATGTAGGCCTACCAGCTGTTTCCCACTTAATTTGAGGCCGCTAGAATTTGCGTGTACTAGTACGGCACCGACCCCTGCTCATAAAACGTACTAGTACGGCACCGACCCCGAAAGGGTTAAAACAACTCTCCCAAATATTGTATTATCCTTTAACTATTAAGCCATTATTGCAAACTTAAAAATGTATGTTTGTATCAAATTGTACTACCTCATATTAACCCTTTCAGGGTCGGTGTCGTACTAGTACGGCTTGAGAGCCAGGGTTGGTGCCATACTTGAACGCCTAAATTCTAGCGCCTTCAAATTTAGCGAGAGAAAGCTGGTAGGCCTATATATGAAAGAATGAGTCTGTGTGGTCAATGTAAAAAAAATCCTGCAGCACACAGTGCATGAGAAAAAAAAACTCCGACCATATTTTTCGTTTAAAACAGCGACTTTGCAGTCTATTTTCGTATGGTATTTATTGTTGTATTCTCGTTTTCTTGGTTTCATTTGATAGAATGGAAGATATATTACAGAAATAGAGATGATTTTGATTGGTTTTACGATGACAAGTACCTTGAAATTGAGCTCAAAGTAGCGAAAATGTTTGATTTTTGCCGATGTTCAAGATTAAACAAATTACGCCACACGTCCAATACATGTCAACTGGTGAGTCTTATATTCTTTCACAAGTGCGGTGATATTATTTATACTGTTTTTACAATGATGCAGTAGTATACACAACAGTAAATCTTCTATTTTTTGTGAGAATAAAAATTCAAAATGGAAAGCAAAAGTAATGTAAGAGGGGCCTGGAGACTTGACTAATGAACAGAGAAAATGTTATTTTAGTGCCAGGAATGTCTGCATTGTTTATTCTGGACCCCATTTTGAAATTGGCATTGTTTGAAATTTGTGTGAAATTGACCAAATTACCAATTTCTGACCACTTTATTGGGTAGTTGAAATTGGTAAATGGGCGGTTTCTTGTACTCAATCGATAGAACAAATGGAGTTCTAACGAAATAGCTATGATTTTAGTAGACTGGAACATTGGAATTGCCCGAAAATAGGGCTCAAAGTGGGTGAGATCGCCGATGCGTAAATATCTTCGATAACGCTAACTTCACGAGAACATAATTCTGTAATTTTTCCATCCAATTTCATACTTTTGGTGTCATTATGATCGGAAAAAGATTCTCTATCATTCCATAATTTTTTTTTATTTTTTTTTTTCCAAAATTTTTTCGACCCTGAGAACGAGTTTGGGAGAGGGCCTCTCGACCCTGAAAGGGTTAATAATAGAGTAAAATATTGAATATTTATAATCTACCACTCTTCACCTGTCTAGATTTAAGTAGTCTTTAAGCCACTATCATGCCTGAAATGCCTCGACATGATAGTGGCTTTCTTTGTACCAGTCAAATTATGAAATGTAAACACACATTGTAACCTTAGCAAAGAAATAAAGTTTTGATTTTGATTTTTTGAAGTATCCAAGGAAGGGGTGGAGTATACCTGGAGAAGGTTTCTGGGGCCAGGTTGTTACTGCTGGCTGCACTCAAACAAACGAATGAACCACAGCCCGGCTGGTCAGGTACTGACTTTAGGTGCCTGTCCAGTGCCTTCTTGAAGACAGCCAGGGGTCTATTGATAATCCCCCTTATGTATGCTGGGAGGCAGTTGAACAGTCTTGGGCCCCTGACAGTGTTGTTTCTCAGTGTACTTGTGGCACCCCTACTTTTCATGGGGGAAATGTTGCATCTCCTGCTGAGTCTTTTGCTTTCATAGGGAGTGATTTTCGTGTGCAAGTTTGGCATTAATCCCTCTAGGATTTTCCAAGTGTATATTATCATGCATCTCTCTCGCCTGCATTCCAGGGAATACAAATCAAGGGACTTCAACCGTTCCCAATAATTTAGGTGCTTTATCGTACTTATGTGTGCCATGAAAGTTCTTTGTACACTCCAGGAGGGGCAGTTAGTGTACAGCAGTATTCCAGCCTAGAGAGAACAAGCGATTTGAAGAGAATCATCATGGGTTTGGCGTCCCTAGTCTTGAAGATTCTCATTATCCATACTATCATTTTTCTGGCAGATGCGGTAGATACATTGTTGTGGTCTTTGAAGGTGAGATCCTCTGACGTTATCACTTCCAGGTGCTTCACATTACTTTTTCGCTCTATTGTATGGTTAGAATTTGTTGTATACCCTGCTAGTTTTAATTTCCTCAAGTTTTCCATATCTGATTACAGTGGACCCCCGGTTTACGTACTGCTCCAAACTCGAACAATTATGTAAGTGTATTTTTGTAAGTGTATTTTTGGGAGTCTAAAAGGACTAATCTAATTTACATTATTCCTTATGGGAACAAATTCGTTTGGTAACGGCACTTGAACAGCATTCTGGAACGAATTAATAACGTAAACCGGGGGTCCACTGTAGTTGAAATTTCTCTTCATTGAACTTCGTATTGTTTTGAGTGGCCCATTTGAAGATTTGGTTGATGTCCACTTGGAGTCTTGCAGTGTTAGGAAGTTATAGATCCATCTACCAACTTTTCCTGTTATTCCTCTATCACACATTTTGTGTGCTATTACACCGTGGTCACACTTGTCGAAGGCTTCGCAAAGTCTGTGTAAACCCGTGTTGCCCTGAGTTGTGTAATTGATTGGTATGTAGGTGGTTGGTGATCTTGCTTCTTAGAACCCTTTCAAAGATTTTTATGATATGGGATGTTAGTGCTATCGGTCTGTAGTTCTTTGCAATGGCTTTACTGCCACCTTTGTAGAGTGGGGCTATGTCTGTTGTTTTTAGTGAGTGTGGGATGACCCCTGTGTCCATGCTTCGTATTCGTAGAATGCTGAAGGTACGTGATGGGCTTCTTGCAGTTCTTGATGAACACAGAGTTCCATGAGTCTGAGCCTGGGGCAGAGTACATGGGCATGTCATTTATTGCTTTTTCAAAGTCTCGTGGAGGTAGAGGCTAAAGGAGGTTTTGAGTACCAGGGGCTTCAACATCTAGCAGGCTTGAGTGAGTGTATTACAGTGATTGGAGATAAGTGGTTTTTATGGACTGACATGCTGTTAGATTATAAGCAAGATAACATTTATGAAGGGATTCAAGAAAACTGGTTAGCCATGCTAGAGTACTAGAGGCGTATGGAGAGTCATTTGAATTGTGATGTCTGCATACTTCTGGCAAGATGGCTATTGAATGAATGATGGTAATTTTTTTTTTTTTTTTTGGGGGGGGGACCATATCTTAGTTGCTGATGGCCAATGTGCTAATAACAATAAACATTCCTGTAAGACTCATGTTAGTTCTCCTGTCTAACTCATAAGGCACCACACACACACTACCAGAACTCCAACATACCATAGTTGGCCTTTTTCAAGACTAAAGTCAGGCATTTGTGATTAAGGTTTAACCCTTTCGGGGTTTTGGTCGTACTAGTACGTCTTACGCACTGGGGTTATTGACGTACTAGTACGCCTAAATTCTAGCGCCCTCAAATCAAGCAGAAACAGGCTGTTAGGCCTAGATGTGATAGAATGGGTCTGTGCGGTCAGTGTGCGCAGTATAAAAAAATTAATGCGCCACACAGTGCATAATGAGGAAAAAACAACTCTGACCGTGTTTTTGGTTTAAAACAGCGATTTTGCAGTCTATTTTCGTATGGTATTTATGCTTGTATTCTCGTTTTCTTAGTCTCATTTTATAGAATAGATGATATATTACAGAAATAGAGATCATTTTGACTGGTTTCACGATGACAAGTACCTTGAAACTGAGCGCAAAGTAGCGAAAATGTTCGATTTTGGCCGATGTTCAGGAGTAAACAAATCACACCATGCGTCCAATACACATCAACTGGAGAGTCTAATATTCTTGCACAAGTGCGCTGATATTATTTATACCATTTTTACAGTGATGCAGTTGTATACATAACAGTAAATCTTCTATTTTTTGAGAGAATAAAAATTCAAAGTGGAAAGCAAAAGTAATGTAAGAGGGGCCTGGAGACGTGACTAATGAACAGAGAAGATGTTATTTTAGTGCCAGGAATGTCTGCCTTGTTTATTATGGACCCTATTTTGAAATTGGCATCGTTTGAAATTTGTGTGAAATTGGCCAAATTGCCATTTTCTGACTACTATTTTGGGTAGTTAAAATTGGTAAATAGGCGGTTTCGTGTACTCAATCGATAGAAGAAATGGAGTTATAGCGAAATAGCTATAATTTTAGTAGACTGAAACATTGGAATGTGCCGAAAATAGGGCTCAAAGTGGGCGAAATCGCCGATGCGTAAGTGTCATGGCTACCGCTAACTTCGCGAAAGCATAATTCCGTTAGTTTTCGATCAAATTTCATAATTTTTGTGGCGTTATGATCGGAAAAAGATTCTCTATCATTCCATAAGAATTTTTTTTTTTTTTTTTTAAATTCGTGGACCGTGAGAACGAGTTTCAGAGAGACCCCTTGGACCCCCAAAGGGTTAAAGTACAATTTTACCAAGACTGCAGCAGTGGCCATAATGGTGCCATCATATTTCATACTGTCTCTAGCTTTGAGAGAAGTTACTTAGCACTTATCTAATGTAACTACAAATAATTCTTTTTCTTGTCTTTTGTAATATAGTATCTTGTCATTTTTAAATAGTATTCTTATCATTTTGTCAATGAAATCAGTGACATAAATATTCTACCATTTATTAATGAAATCATTGATGTCAGAATTCCAGCATATCCTTAACAATTTGTTATTATCACAATATAGTGAAACCCTCATTTCATCAACAGAAGTGAAAGACAATTGATATGATACCATAGAGACTGCTATATAAAACTGTATTGAGGGACATTAGAGATTATGATGTGATTTTTCTCTAATTAAAAGTCACTCATTAATTTTTTTTGATGGGCTGAGTGTTCTTAAATGTACCATGGATTAAATTGTGTTGTGTTCCTAATGTGTTCAGACTTTTTAAGTATTTGTGTATTCAGTGGAACCTCGGTACTCATACAGCTCCCTACTCGAACAAATTGGTATCCGAACGCTTTGTTCGGTAAAAAAAATTGCTTGGTAGTTGACCATTTGCTCGGCACTCAACCAAATAAACACGACCTGGCAGGACTTCACTGTAAACTATTTTGTGTTTCTTCGCATTTTTTTATATTATTTGTATAATTAAGTCACCATGGGGCCTAAGAAGATTAGTGATAACAGCCATCAAAAAAGAAAATTGGTTGGGAAAAATTTGTTCAGTACTCGAACAGCCCTCTGGAACGAATTAAGTTCGAGTACCGAGGTTCCACTGTATATCATACTGTATAATGCAGTTTATTTTAAGGTTTTCTGAACTCCATATTTTCAGGTGAATCGCACACAACTTTCTGTGCAGCTTACAACATTGTTGACTGGACTTGAGGAAATGCTCACTGGAGAAATTAATGGTCGGGGTAAGTTAGTCTTGGATGCCTGTGACACTGCTTTAAGGAAATCTCAAGAGTTATCAAAACGATTTCCTAAGGGAAAGACTGCAGACCGTATTGAGAAGGCCCTACAACAGGTAAATATATTGAATAATAAAGTATTTTTGGTAGTGTGATTGAATAATAAAATATCCTAGATAAGGGGATACTAAGGTTTTTGCTTCCCTCGTCCTCCCATTTTTGAAGTGCAATGCTTCTTGCCATCTTGGGGACTAATTTTTGTCTTCATTACCACACACTGAAGTGACAACAAATAAATACAGTGGTACCCCAAGTTTCGTACTGCTCCCAACTTGAACAATTATGTAAGTGTATTATTGTAAATGCTTTTGTAAGTGTATTTTTTGGGGTCTGAAACAGACTAATCTAATTTACATTATTTTTTATGGGAACAAATTCGTTTGGTAATGGCACTCGAACAGCCTTCTGGAATGAATAAAGTACAAAACTCGGGGTACGACTGTATAACTATACCAGACTATAAACATTGCCTAATACCAGATGTTTTGGATAGCTTCATTTGAAAGTGCAAGCTATGAAATTGTTTTGCTAGAGTAACTTGTTGGATGATGTTCCTAATATGGTTTAAGGAGTGCATCTGATAATAAGAATATTAACAACATTACAAACTGAGTTTTTCTGGAAACTCACAGTGTTGGGTGACCCTGTATACAAATTTCCCCTCAGTGTGGTTACTTTTTTTCAAATTGGCATCAAATCGCTAAAATGCATTCAGGTTTAAACAAATATATAACTTCTACAGCTCAACCTTCAACATTATTGAGGAGATTCAATGTACAAATCAGGGTAACCAGGAAAAAAATAGTATTTCTTTCTCCCTCTCTCTCTTGTCTTTTGCATGGTCGAAGAGTGAATGGTATTACATGTGCACCGTTTTTAATTTTTCACTAAATGGCATGGAGTTTTTGCAGTGTTTCATGAAATCTTTTTTTCTTTTTTTACAATTGTAGACTGTTGTCCTTCCTATTAATGGTGCTTAAAAATTTTCATTTGTTTTCTTACTTCCATTTATGATCTGTTGTTAATTCCTGTTTTCATTCTACAGTATTACCAGATAAAAGCACATTTAGTGCTTTCAGTTTCTGTAACTTTTTTATTTGTGGGAGCTTCTTAGAAAACGTCTAAAGGTATGCTACAATCTTAGCTTTCTTTTGTTTTTACTGTAGACACCCCACTTCTGTATATTACAATTATGGCCTGACATTCATTGTGAAGATTTTTTTTAAAGTTTCACCATCCATTTTTTTTTTTTTTTTTCAACAAGTCGGCCATCTCCCACCGAGGCAGGGTGACCCAAAAAGAAAGAAAATCCCCAAAAAGAAAATACTTTCATCATCATTCAACACTTTCACCACACTCATACATAATCACTGTCTTTCCAGAGGCGCTCAGATACGACAGCTGAGAATAGTCCCTCCCAGCTGTCACTATCCCAGACCCCTCCTTTAAAGTGCAGGCATTGTACTTCCCATTTCCAGGACTCAAGTCCAACTAAATCAATTAACTGGTTTCCCTGAATCCCTTCACAAAATGTTACTCTGCTCACACTCCAACAGATCGTCATGTCCCAAAAACCATTCGTCTCCATTCACTCCTATCTAACATGCTCACACATGCTTGCTGGAAGTCCAAGCCCCTCGCCCACAAAACCTCCTTTACACCCTCCCTCCAACCTTTTCTAGGACGACCCCTACCCCGCCTTCCTTCCCATACAGATTTATACGATCTCCAAGTCATTCTACTTTGATCCATTCTCTCTAAATGACCAAACCACCTCAACAACCCCTCTTCAGCCCTCTGACAAATACTTTTAGTAACTCCACACCTTCTCCTAATTTCCACATTCCGAATTTTCTGCATAATATTTACACCACACATTGCCCTTAGACAGGACATCTCCACTGCCTCCAGCCTCCTCCTCGCTGCAGCATTTGCAACCCATGCTTCACACCCATATAAGAGTATTGGTACCACTATACTTTCGTACATTCCCTTCTTTGCCTCCATGGATAACGTTTTTTGTCTCCACAGATACCTCAACGCACCACTCACCTTTTTTCCTTCATCAATTCTATGGTTAACCTCATCCTTCATAAACCCATCCGCTGACACGTCAACTCCCAAATATCTGAAAACATTTACTTCTTCCATAATCCCTCTCTCCAATGTGATATCCAATTTTTCTTTATTTAAATCGTTTGATACCCTCATCACCTTACTCTTATCTATGTTCACTTTCAACTTTCTACCTTTACACACTCTCCCAAACTCGTCCACTAACCTTTGCAACTTTTCTTTAGAATCTTCCATAAACACAGTATCATCAGCAAAAAGTAACTGTGTCAACTTCCATTTTGCATTTAATTCCCCATAATTTAATCCCACCCCTCTCCCCAACACCCTAGCATTTACTTCTTTTACAACCCCATCTATAAATATATTAAACAACCATGGTGACATTACACATCCCTGTCTAAGACCTACTTTTACCAGGAAGTAATCTCCCTCTCTCCTACACATATTAACCTGAGCCTCACTATCCTCATAAAAACTCTTTACAGCCTTCAGTAACTTACTACCTATTCCATACACTTGCAACATTTGCCACATTGCTTCCCTATCCACTCTATCATATGCCTTTTCTAAATCCATAAATGTAATGAAAACTTCTCTACCTTTATCTAAATACTGTTCACATATATGCTTCACTGTAAACACTTGATCTACACATCCCCTACCCACTCTAAAGCCTCCTTGCTCATCTGCAATCCTACTCTCTGTCTTACCTCTAATTCTTTCAATAATAACCCTGCCATACACTTTACCTGGTATACTCAGTAAACTTATTCCCCTATAATTTTTACACTTTTATCCCCCTGCCAATCCCTAGGTACCTTCCCCTCTTTCATGCATTTATTAAACAAAAATACCAACCACTCCAGCACTATATCCCCCCCTGCTTTTAACATTTCTGTCATGATCCCGTCAGTTCCAGCTGCTTTACCCCCTTTCATTCTACGTAATGCCTCATGCACCTCCCCCACACTCACATCCTGCTCTTCTTCACTCCTAAACGATGTTGTACCTCCCTGGCCAGTACATGAAATTACTGCCTCCCTTTTTTCATCGACATTTAAAAGTTCCTCAAAATATTCCCGCTATCTACCCAATACCTCCAGCTCCCCATCTACTAACTCCCCTACTCTGTTTTTAACTGACAAATCCATTCGTTCCCTAGGCTTTCTTACCTTGTTTATCTCACTCCAAATTTTTTTCTTGTTTTCAGCAAAATTTCTTGACTGAGCCTCTCCCATTCTTTCATCCGCTCTTCTTTTGCACTCTCTCACCACTCTCTTCACCTTTCTTTTACTCTCCATATACTCTGCTCTTCTATTAACACTTCTGTTTTGTAAAAACCTCTCATAAGCTACCTTTTTCTCTTTTATCACACCCTTTACTTCTTCATTCCACCACTCACTCCTCTTTCCTCCTGCACCCACCCTCCTATAGCCACAAACTTCTGCCTCACATTCTAATACTGCATTTTTAAAACTATCCCAACTCTCTTCAACCCCCCCCACTACTCATACTTGCACTAGCCCACCTTTCTGCCAATAGTTGCTTATATCTCACCCTAACTTCCTCCTCCCTTAGTTTATACACTTTTACCTCTCTCTTACTTGCTGTTGCCATTTTCTTTTTGTCCCATCTACCTTTTACTCTAACTGTAGCTACAACCAAATAATGATCTGATATATCCGGTGCCCCTCTATAAACATGTACATCCTGAAGCCTACCCATCAACCTTTTATCCACCAATACATAATCCAACAAACTACTTTCCTTACGTGCAATATCATACCTTGTATATTTATTTATCCTCTTTTTCATAAAATATGTATTACTTATTACCAAACCTCTTTCTACACATAGCTCAATTAATGGTTCCCCATTTACATTTACCCCTGGCACCCCAAATTTACCTACTACTCCCTCCACATATCAGTGACTATTTTAATTTTTATTAGTGTAATATTTCTCACAATTGCTTTGTTATTGAATAATGAATATCCTTTGACTGATTTTCTTATATGTTTTTCTTTAATTGTTTCAGTATTAATCACAATCTATATTCTTCATGGAGCCTTATAATTTTTCCCCTATTTCCATTACTTTACATTTAAATAC
This sequence comes from Cherax destructor, assembly GCA_009830355.1. Lineage (NCBI taxonomy): Eukaryota > Metazoa > Arthropoda > Malacostraca > Decapoda > Parastacidae > Cherax > Cherax destructor. Next base: position 51,744 of record WNWK01008420.1, on the reverse strand, counting down.
ATTAAACTCTATCATCCTTCATTCCATTTGTGAATTTTTTCATTCACAAAGTCTTTGCGAATTTACAGTCATTGATATGATTGTACTTTTGCTGAGGGGTTGTTGAGGTGATTTAGGCACTTTTAAAGGATAGAGCAAAATAGGATGACTATAAATCTGAGGTGGAGGGAAGGAAGTACAGTCATCCCTCGGTTTTCGGTTTTAATCCGTTCCAGATGGATCGGCTAAAACCAAAATCGGCGAAAACCAAAACTATTTTCCCCATAAGAAATAATGGAAATTCAATTAATCCGTTTCAGAAACCCAGAAGTTTGGAAAAAAATAATTTTGGGGGCCTTAAAGATAGATTTACATGCACAAATGAATGAAATGAATGTGGCACTTACCCTTACTGAAGACTGATGGTGTTGGATGGAAGAGAGATAGGAGGGGAGAGGGTAGAAACCCTACTTTTTGGAAGGGGAATCCCTCCATAAGGACTCTAGGTAACAAGTCCTCATCTGGGGTCACTTCCTTCTTTGTCTTTTAATCCCACTAGGACCAGCTTGTGATTCACTGCACACCTGTGGCACTAAATATCTCTCCAGAGAGCTCTGTATCTGGCGGCTCTTTAAAATGTCCCTAAAATGGGACATGGAATTGTCATTGTAAAAGTAGCCAGCACGGATTGCAACATCTTTGTCAGGGTGATGTTCCTCCACAAATGATTGCACCCTACTCCACATTGCACAAATCTCCTTAATCTCTGAAGAAGGCACCTTACATCTTTCTTCCTCCACTGAAGCAATTTCCTCAGATCTGTTTTGTTGTTGTTGCAGCTCAAGCTCTTGCAGCTCTTCAGTGGTTAGATCTTCATTGTGGTCCTCCACCAACTCTTCCACATCCTCTCCATTCACATCCAACCCCATAGAAGTCCCCAATTCCACAATACTTTCCACAACTTCCATAGGCTCATCAGGGTTAGCTTCAAACCCTTCAAAATCCCTCTCTTGTACACAATCTGGCCACAACTTTCTCCAAGCAGAGTTCATCGTCCTGGAGGTCACTCCCTGCCAAGCTTTATCTATAAGGCCTATGCAATGGAAGATATCGAAGTGACCCTTCCAGAACTCTTTTAGGGTCAATCTAGTGTCTGAGGTTACATCAAAGCACCTTTGAAACATTGCTTTGGTGTACAGTTTTTAAAGTTTGCAATGACCTGCTGGTCCATGGGCTGGAGGAGAGGAGTGGTGTTAGGAGGCAAGAACTTCACTTTACAAATCTGAATTCCTTAGGCATTTGGTCTTCCAAGTCTTGAGGATGACCAGGAGCATTGTCCATTACCAGGAGGCACTTAAGTGGCAATTTATTCTCCAATAGATATTTCTTCACACTGGGGCCAAACACTTGATTAAACCATTCCAGGAAAATTTCCCTAGTGACCCATGCCTTAGCATTAGACTTCCAAAACACACACAATTTACCTTTGTCAACACTGTATTTGCCGAACACTCTGGGATTTTCAGAGTGATACACGAGTAAAGGCTTCACTTTTAAATCCCCACTAGCGTTCCCACATAACATAAGAGTTAGCCTGTCTTTCATAGGCTTGTGTCCTGACATTGCCTTTTCCTCCTGTGTGATGTAGGTCCTCCTTGGCATTTTCTTCCAAAAGAGGCCTGTTTCGTCACAATTAAACACTTGTTGGGGTTTAAATTCTTCTGCCTCTACATATTGTTTAAACTCGCGCACAAATTTTTCAGCCCCATCTTTATCTGAACTGGCACCCTCACCATGCCTTACAACACTGTGTATGCCAGTTCGCTTCTTGAAGTTTTCGAACCAGCCTTTGCTGGCCTTAAATTCATCAACCTCAACACTGGTTCCAGGCATTTTCTTTACAAGATCGCCAACTCCAAGGCTGAGGGACTGATTACCTAATCTTTTGTATATAGTTCTACTGTCTTCCAAAGATGAGGTAATCAGTCCCTCAGCCTTGTAGTTGGTGAAGAGTATCGCAGTATTGATAAAGGCACTGGATGGTCAAACGTCTACAATAAAGATATCCAGATGTTGCACGTATCTAATTCTTCGGCTTGACATGTTGGAATGTGAGAAAAGTAACTTTATGAAGGTATTCAGGAAAACTGGTTAACCAAACTTTTTGTCCTGGAGGTGCCTTAACCCTCCTCTACAGTGCCTGCACTGTAAAAGAGGGTTAAGGATGTTGCAGATGGGAGGGTCATCTGAGCTGTGATGTCAACATGCTTCTGGCAAGACAGCGATTGAATGAATGATGACGAGTGAGTTTTCTCTTTTTATGGGTCACCCTACCATTGTGGGAGATGGCCAGTGTGCTAAAAAAAAATTCATAAAATTTTTGCTTTGTCAAATTCTCATTAGTTTATTCCTTTGGAAAAGTTACTTTTTATAAGTCAAGTACTTTGTTGGTGACATTTTCCCCAGAAAATACTATCACTAACATCACTACTCATTTTCCTTTTCAACAGATAGTCCATCAGCCATTGTAGTAAATTGCCTTTTATTTCTCTTATGTTGCTTTGCACTATTCAAATGTCTTTCTTAAATAAATTTTAGGACCATCACACTAGCTTAGTACTTTTGACAAAGGATATTGCTGACAAAAGTCAAATAGTGTGATATCAGGTATGAATAGTAAGTAGACAATGGCAAAAGCCAAAAAGTGAAGATAAAGACACTGGTAGTAGAGGCTAAATTAATACAACGTTTTGCCGAAGGTTGGGCAAAATGTTCTATTAAAGGATCCTCTGCTACCAGTGTCTTTATTCCCATCAGGTGTAATGTAGTTGTAGCTGAAATTGAACTCTTATAGATGCAAGACAGTGTCTTATTGAACATGTAATGAGAAGGGAGAATTAATGTTAAATTTATGAAGTACTAAACCCATACAGTGCCTTGGGAATGAAAGATAACCAAATTTGATTCAAAGGAGGGTAGCTACAGTTCCTTGAATCAAGCAGTATAGTTCTGGAAGGAAGGAGACTGACATAAGTAAATTATTTTGTAATAACAGACACAGGTACCAAGGCTGTGACTAGAGGACAGGTACCACGGCTGTGACTAGAGGACTGGTGCCAGAGTTATGACTAAAGAACTGGTGCCAGGGCTGTCACTAGAGGACAGGTACAGGGCTATGACTAGAGGCAGATAAATCTTAAAATTTACGTCACATAACTGAGATGTGAAGATTCTTTAATAACGTGACCAACATGTGGCCCTGGCGAATGATGAGCCTGAGCGACCAACATGTGAACCTGGTGAGTGATGAGCCCGAGTGACCAACATGTGTCCCTGGTGAGTGATGAGCCTGAGTGACCAACATGTGGTCTTGGTAAGTGATGAGCCCGAGTGACCAACATGTGGTCTTGGTGAGTGATGTGCCTGAGTGACCAACATGTGGTCCTGGTGAGTGATGAGCCTGAGTGACCATGTGGTCCTAGTGAGTGATGAGCCTGAGTGACCAACATGTGGTCTTGGTGAGTGATGAGCCTGAGTGACCAACATGTGGTCTTGGTGAGTGATGAGCCTGAGTGACCAACATGTGGTCTTGGTGAGTGATGAGCCTGAGTGACCAACATGTGGTCCTGGTGAGTGATGAGCCTGAGTGAACAAGAATGCTAACACCAAGAACACATAAAAATTACAATACAGTATTGCACTACAGTAGATACATCACATGTAAAACATAATAAAATGAAAATGGCACTGGGTAATGAATGGCAGTCTGTAGTAAAGTAAACATTCACCCCATTAAAAATAAGTTATATGGTTTGACTATTACATTATCTTGGGTTAAATCTACATAATGGGCTATTATGTATGCTCATAACATGTATTCCCTCAAGACCATTGTAAAAATAATTTGTATGTGTATCCAATACCTAAATAAAAATAAACTGATTTCTCATAGGAGTATGTGGTCAGTGCTGAACACTCATTAATGCTCAATTTATTTTTTCTATAAAAATAAAGTTTGCCTAAATGTTCAATAATTTTTTTTCTTTTAGGGTCAATAATTACTGAGATAAGAAGGGCAGAGTATATGGAGAGTAAAAGAAAGGTGAAGAGAGTGCAAAAGGAGAGCAAATGACAGAATGGGTGAGGCACTGTCATCAAATTTTGCTGAGAATAATAAAAATTTTTGGAGTGAGATAAACAGGTTAAGAAAGCCTAGGGAGCAAATGTATTTGTCAGTTAAAAACAGAAAAGGGGACCTAGTAGATGGGGAGCTGGAGGTATTGGGAAGATGGGTGGAATATTGTGAGGAACTTTTAAATGATGTTGAAGAATGGGAGGCAGTAATTTCATGCACTGGCCAGGAAGGTACAGCATCTTTTAGGAGTGAAGAAGAGCAGGATGTGAGTGTGGGGGAGGTGTGTGAGGCATTATGTAGAGTGAAAGGGGTTAAAGCAGCTGAAATTGATAGGATCATAACAGAAATGTTAAAAGCAGGAGGGGATATAGTGTTGGAGTGGTTGGTATTTTTGTTTAATAAATGTATGGAAGCGGGGAAGGTACCTAGGGATTGACAGAGAGCATGTATAGTTCCTTTATATAAAGGGAAGGGGGACAAAAGATATTGTAAAAATTATAGGGGAATAAGTTTACTGAATATACCACGTAAAGTGTATGGTAGGGTTATTATTGAAAGAATTAGAGGTAAGACAGAGAGCAGGATTGCAGATGAACAAGGAGGCTTTAGAATGGATAGGGGATGTGTAGATCAAGTAAAAGAAGTAAATGCTAGGGTGTTGGAGAGAAGGGTGGGATTAAATTATGGGAAATCAAATACAAAATGTGAGTTGACACAGTTACTCTTTGCTGATGATACTGTGCTTTTGGGAGATTCTAAAGAAAAGTTGTAAAGGTTAGTGGATGAGTTTGGGAGGGTGCGTAAAGGTAGAAAGTTAAAAATGAAAATAAATAAGAGTAAGGTGATGAGGGTATCAAATGATTTAGATAAAGAAAAATTGGTTATCACATTGGAGAGAGGGAGTATGGAAGAAGTGAATGTGTTCAGATATTTGGGAGTTGACTTGTTAGCAGATGGGTTTATGAAGGATGAGGTTAACCATAGAATTGATGAAGGAAAAAAGGTAAGTGGTGCGTTGAGGTATCTGTGGAGATAAAAAACGTTACCCATGGAGGCAAAGAAGGGAATGTACGAGAGTATAGTGGTACCAACACTCTTATATGGGTGTGAAGCTTGGGTTGTAAATGCTGCAGCGAGGAGGCTGGCTGCAGTGGAGATGTTGTGTCTAAGGGCAATGTGTGGTGTAAATATTATGCAGAGAATTCGTAGTGTGGAAATTAGGAGGAGGTGTGGATTTACTAAAAGTATTAGTCAGAGGGCTGAAGAGGGGCTGTTGAGGTGGTTGGGTCATTTAGAGAGAATGGAATAAAGTAGAATGACTTGGAAAGCATATACAGTGGACCCTCGCTATTCGAACACTCCAAAACTCGCCCTTTTATGTAAGTTTATTTTTTAAGTGCTTTTATAAGTGTATTTTTGGGGGTCTGAAATGGACTCATCTAATTTACATCATTCCTTATGGGAATAAATTCATTTGGTAACAGCACTTGAACAGCATTCTGGAATGAGGGTGAGTTTTGGAGTGTTCGAATAGCGAGGGTCCACTGTAAATCTGTAGGGGAAGGAAGGCAGAGTAGGGGTCGTCCTTGAAAAGGTTGGAGGGAGGGGGTAAAGAAGGTTTTGGGGGCAAGGGGGTTGAATTTCCAGTAATCGTGCGTGAGCATGTTAGATAGGAATGAATGGAGACGAATGGCTTTTGGGACCTGATGAGCTGTTGGAGTGTGAGCAGGGTAATATTTTGTGAAGGGATTCAGGGAAACTGCTTAGCCTGACTTGAGCCCTGGAGGTGGGAAGTACAATGCCTGCACTTTAAAGGAGGGGTTTGGAATATTGGCAGTTTGGAGGGACATCTAAACTGTTGTATCTGAGTGCCTCTGCAAAGATAGTGATTATGTACGAGTGATGGTGAAAGTGTTGAATGATGATGAAAGTTTTTTCTTTCTTTTTAGGTCACCCTGCCTAGGTGGGAAATGGCCGACATGTTAAAAAAAAAAAATTACCGAGATATAAGGCAGCGAGGTTGGCACTGGATGCTAACGTGACGGCAATGTAAAGTCATGCTGCTTGGAGAAATCTATCAGTTAACCTGTTTTTTCTCATTTTTTTGATTTATGCAATTTTTATGATCTGATATTTACAATTTTGGTTTCATAGCCACTGAATGTTTTGACACAAATACTATTAGGTACAGAAATAGTAATGAAACAGTCAGACACATATTTACACACTGACAGGTGAACATGTCCACATGCCTTAATCACACAGTATTGTCTACAAATACAGTGGAACCCCGAGTTTTGGCCATAATCCGTTCCAGGAGTTAGGCCTAAAGTCGAAGCAGCCAAAAGTCGAAGCAATATGTCCCATAAGAAATAATGTATGTAAATACAATTAATCCGTTCCAGACACCCAAAAATATTCACAAAAAATACATTTTTAAAGAGTAACTATAGTTTTACATACACACGGCACATATAAATACAGTGGTCCCTCGGTTTTTGTGCATCTCCAAACTCGAACATTTATGTAAGTGTATTTTCGTAAGTGCTGTTGCAAGTGTATTTTTGGGGGTCTGAAATAGACTAACCTACGTGACATTATTTCTTAAGGAAGTAAATTCGTTCTGTAATGGCACTTGAGCAGCATTCTGGAACGAATTTTTGGCGAAAACCTAGGGACCACTGTATATATAAAGTAATAAATTTATAATTTAAAGAGTAACTATAGTTTTACATACACACAGCACATATAAATATATATAAAGTAATAAATTTATAATTAAACATTTAAATAAACATTTAAAATAACATTTACTTACCTTTACTGAAGAGACTTGCTTGCATCTGGAAGATAGGGAGGAGGTGAGGGAAAGGGAGCACTCATTGTTTGGAAGGGGAATCCCCCTCCATAAGGACTTCAGGTAACAAGTCCTTCTCTGGGGTTACTTCCCTTTGTCTTTTAATGCCACTAGGACCAGCTTGAGAGTCACTAGACCCATGTCGTACAAAATAACTGTCAAGAGTGCTCTGTTTCTGGTGCCTCTTTAAGATGTCCCTAAAATGGGACATTGTTTTGTCACTGAACATGTTGCAGAGATGGGTTGTTTCAGCTTGCTCAGGGTGGTATTTCTCCACGAAATTTTGCAACTTATTCCACATTCCACACATGTCCTTAAGCACTGAAGAAGGCACCTCCTTCACTCCCTCTTCCTCCTCCTCCTCCTCCTGTGAAGCAAGTTCCTCAACTGTGGTCTGATGCTGTTCCAGATGAAGTTTAGTTTAATATCTTTATTATGCACCCCATACCCATCCTGTGGGTGGTAGTCAAAGGATTACAGAGGTACATAATGGGTCGAGGGACTGGACCCTAAAGTTTTGATAGCTGAACAATGTACAAAGGTAATGAACTCAGGTAGATCTGGTCACAATTATGACAAGTTACAAAGGTATTTACAGATTACAGAGGTACATAATGGGTCCAGAGACTAGGTCCCAAAGTTTTGATAGCTGAACAAGGTACAAAGGTAATGAACTCACAAGTTTCAAAGGTAATGAATCATGTAAGTAAGTAAATTTAGTTACGTTTATACATGGTTACAATCATGAACAAGTTATAAAATAATGAGCAATTCACACGTCCACACCCGGTCACAACTGTAATGAGTTCTTGGTGCAAATATTAATTGTTGGGTCACACACACACATTCACATACACACAGTGGGTACCTGTGACGAGCGGAGTCCCACAAGGGTCAGTCCTAGGACCAGTGCTATTTTTGGTATATGTGAATGACATGATGGAAGGGATAGACTCAGAAGTGTCCCTGTTTGCAGATGATGTGAAGTTAATGAGGAGAATTAAATCAGATGAGGATCAGGCAGGACTACAAAGAGACCTGGATAGGCTGGACACGTGGTCCAGCAACTGGCTTCTCGAGTTTAACCCTACTAAATGCAAAGTCATGAAGATCGGGGAAGGGCAAAGAAGACCGCAGACAGAGTATAGGCTAGGTGGCCAAAGACTGCAAACCTCACTCAAGGAGAAAGATCTTGGGGTGTGTATAACACCGAGCAAGTCTCCGGAAGCACACATCAACCAGATAACTGGTGCAGCATATGGGTGCCTGGCAAACCTGAGAATAGCGTTCCGATACCTTAGTAAGAAATTATTCAAGGCACTGTACACTGTGTACGTCAGGCCCATATTGGAGTATGCAACATCAGTTTGGAACCCACACCTGGTCAAGCATGTCAAGAAATTAGAGAAAGTGCAAAGGTTTGCAACAAGGTTAGTTCCGGAGCTAAGGGGAATGTCCTATGAAGAAAGGTTATGGGAAATCGGCCTGACGACACTGGAGGACAGGAGGGTTAGGGGAGACATGATAACGACATACAAAATACTGCGTGGAATAGATAAGGTGGACAGAGACAGGATGTTCCAGAGAGGGGACATGGAAACAAGGGGTCACAATTGGAAGTTGAAGACTCAGACGAGTCAGAGAGAAGTTAGGAAGTATTTCTTTAGTCATAGAGTTGTCAGGAAGTGGAATAGTCTAGCAAGTGATGTAGTGGAGGCAGGAACCATACATAGCTTTAAGACGAGGTATGATAAAGCTCATGGAGCAGGGAGAGAGAGGACCTAGTAGTGGAAAGTGAAGAGGCAGGGCCAGGAGCTAAGTCTCGACCCCTGCAACCACAATTAGGCGAGTAATTAGGTGAGTACACACACACACGTGGTAATGCTTTATTTACAGGTTGCAAAGTCAGGGTATTTTTCCAGAATGGTCTGTAATACAGTAGACCCCCGAGTTTCGGTCACCTCGGAAATCGAACAATTATGTAAGTTTAATATTGTAAGTGCTTTTGTATGTGAATTTTTGGGGGTCTGAAAGGACTAATCTAATTTACATTTTTCCTTAAGGAAACAAATTCGTTCGGTAATGGCATTTGAACAGCCTTCTGGAATGAATTATGACCGAAACTCGGGGGTCCACTGTATACCACTGTGGATAAAATACTTTGACATATCTTGAACATTTCTGAGTGAGTTGTCTCTGAATTCATTAATTTTATCGCATTCCAGTACATAATGACGCAGGGTGTGACAATAGTCCATCTGGCAAAGTTTACATTTTGTTAGGTCTACATCTGGTGGTGGTGATTTAACCTGCCAAAGATACTTATAACCCAGCCGGAGGCGGGAGGTAGTGACATCCAAGAGTCTGCTTATTTTGTTGGCTGCACCATAGACATGTGACTTCTCCTGCATGATAGAATGATGATAGATGGACTGACTGGTGTCAATCTCCCCGAGTCTTAAGTCAATAAAATTCAGTTGAAGTTCTTTTCGTATTATTGTTCTCAAACTGCTAACTGACAAGCCAAGATTGTAATCTACCCCCTCTTTGAAAGCATAAAACTTAGCCAATTTATCAGTTCTATCATGCATCTGAAGACCAATGTGAGATGGAATCCACAGCATGTGCACTCTGACTTTACTATCAACAATCCTACCATACCTGTGTCTGGCTTCTGACACAAGCATGCCACAATTTATACTTAATGAGTTGAGAGCATTTATGGATGACAGAGAATCAGTTACAATTAAAGTGTCAACCTTAGATACGTGGACGCATTTGAGTGCAAGGAGTATGGCAAACAGTTCTGTCTGAAATGTAGAGGCCCAGTTATTGATTCGTGCTCCAATTTCTTTAAGAAAGCCATCACTGTATGACAACAGCAGCACTACCAGCTGCACCAGTAGATTGGTGAACAGAACCATTAGGGGATACACTCACTGATACACTCACTGACTCACCTCGCTGAAAATCTCACCTTCAATGGAAACTCACCGACATTTTTGAATGAAACTAACCTATTGCAGTGAGTGTGAGTGTGTGTGTTTTGTAGAGTAGTAAAAGTAGGGGTGCAGAAATGATAGGATATTGAGTAGTGTTCTTATTTATGTTATTGTATTTCATTTACCACTAATTGCTTTTACTCCTACAGGTGCAGTTTCGATGGGAGAATATTAAAAGAAGTGGTCTGGAGGAATGGTTACGAAATGGAGGAGATGTAGAAGTTCCAACACGTGTGGATGCATCCCTCACTTCCCTAATAGACACAGCTCGATCAGCATGGCGTGTTGCTTGCCTTGGAGTTAGCACAGCTACTGCTGCTCCATTAGTGGAATCTGCAGTAGCTATGACTGCAGAACGTATGGCTGATTATTGCCATTTCCTGGAGGTAAAAGCTTTGAGGAACATGACATTGGGTTGTCGCTCCGGGCTTACAATCAATAAGTATTTAGAAGAATTTCCAGGGCTAGTTCATTTTCTATACGTGGACCGTTCAAGCCATCAGCTAACATCACCTACGCTCGTGATGGATGAATCGGGCGAATTGACTAAAGACTCAAATTCTTCGGCAAATTGTGCTAGAGCACTTACAATTGCAAGAGTGTGGTCCATGGTTGAGTTTGCACGTGCACACTTAACTGAGGGTCATCTGTCTCTAATGTGGAAGGATACTACTTTCAGTTATGCATATTTCCTTTGGTTTGAAGACAGTGGTGGAAACCCTCTAAAGCCTGGTGAATTACATAGCAGTATAATTGAGACTCTTCCCTTACCTGGTGTACTCTGTGAAGACTTCTACAGATCTCTCTGTATTCAGGCATTCCCAGGTATGGATCCAAATCGGATACGTGTTTATGAGCTGTTTTGTGTTCATCTTGGCCTAGCCACCTCACCTTGTGTACTTGAACACACTCGACGTCTTGCTGCCACAATATGGGAGGTTACTGGACCAATCGATGCTAATCCAGCAGACTTGCTGTAGTATCATTTTCACCTAAGATTGAAATAAATCCATAATTTTTTATTCATATTGATTACTGGGCATCTGCTTTATTTTTATTTTATTCCTCTAGATGCTACAGGTAGGCCCTGCTTAACGGAGTTATGGTCCTGGGGAACTGCCAACTGCATCCAGGTTAATCGATATGTCATCATCTTGAAACCAATAAACTACAAATTCTTTTAAGCAGAAAAATATTCAACACTTCAAAAATATGTACAAGGGAGAAGGGAGAGAGGGTAAGGGAAAGAAAGAGAGGAATAGGGTAGGAGAGAGAAAGGAGAGAAAGTATGAGGGGTAGGGGAGAAAAGACAAGTGTGCAGCACCCATATCTTCCCAGCAGATAACAGCTGTGCAGCTCTGTTGTTTGCAGGTTGCTTGACATTTTCGTTGCTAAATGGAGAGAATGAGAGAAAATGAGGATGAGAAATAGAGAAATAAAAAGAATAAGAAAATGAGAGAAGCACAAAATTCATTATATACCACAGATTATCCATTTTTATAAGATAATTATCTTCTCTTAACCTCTAAACCACTTCGTTCTTTAGCTTTAACCTCTTAGAACTCATCTTGGATGGTGGTAAATACAATAATTTTTTTTTTTTTATTCATTACTCTGAGGCAGTTAAAAATTACAGTATTCATGATAAATGATAAGATGCTCAGGTTTGGATGGGAAGTTGGGAAGGCAACCCAACACTGCCCACTTTTGTGTTGCTAAAATTTGATATCTAAATTTCCAGTCTTTCCATTACATATATAAATCAGGAAGAAACATTTAGAAATTTGCGAATACTTTTTGTAGATTTGTTTCCTTCAGCACTTGCTGACCCATAATTGAACTGAGTATATCTAATGTTTCATATAGAATGCTCTATTTGATGACTAGCATTTGCTCTCTTCATGTCCTAACCAAAATAAAGTTTGAAAAGAATAATGCTGGAATGATGAACTAGAGGCCCTTATCTTATGTGCTAATTCAGAGAGATCCACTCAAGATGTGGTGCGGTATGTCTCGAGGGCACGGATCATAGTTCCTTTATGCTTGCACTAAATAGCATCCTGCTATTGTTTTAAAGCCCCATCCCTTTTTCTTTAGTATCGTGTTTTATGTCTCACTAATGTTTGTTTTGCTTTTCCTGCACTACCGTAGCTAGAATAATTGAATCCATACCTTAAGTCCTCTTAACTGGAAGTACCTCCTGTAGCACACTGTCCTTCAGTCTGGTAATCATTAGTCTGAAGAGAATAATATGATGATTGCCACTGCATTCTCCAGTACAAATGCTCACCACTAAAATAATCTAATGCTATATCTTTGGACGAAGCTACCGTACATCTTTGATAAGTGTTGTAATCTCTCTGAAGCGACTTGCTGCTTGGGGCCTGGCTGCACATACATTGGTAACACTGATTTTTTTTAACACCCTGGCCATCTCCAACCGAGGTAAAAATGACCCAAAAAAAGGATAATTTTCACAATCACTTGTTCAATCACTGTCTTTCCAGAAGCATGCTGACATCACAGCTCTGATGACTTTCTGAACTGCTACATCCCTACCCCTCCATATCTAAGGCTTGCTTGTGGTAAAGGATAGTTTAGTTAATTGGTTGGCTGTTAAATGGAGTTTGCCTGTACTATGCTTATTTTGTATATACAGTAGACCCCCGGCTAACGAACACCCCGGAAATCGTACAATTATGTAAGTATAATATTGTAAGTGCTTGTGGAAGTGTATTTTTGGGGGTCTGAAATAGACTAACCTACGTGACATTATTTCTTAAGGAAGTAAATTCGTTCGGTAATGGCACTTCAGGCTTCTGGAATGAATTTTGTTCATTAGCCGGGGGTCCACTGTACATACAGTGAACCCCCGGTTTTCGTAATTAATTCGTTCCAGAATGCTGTTAAAGTGCCGTTACCAAACAAATTTGTTCCCATAAGGAATAATGTAAATTAGATTAGTTCTTTTAGGCCCCAAAAATACACTTACAAAAGCACTTACAAAAATACACTTACATAATTGTTCGAGTTTGGAGCATTACGAACACCGGGGGTCCACTGTACTTGTTGCTGTGCTAACATTCTTCCTGCTTACATTATGGTACAGTAGAACCTCTGTACTTGGAATTAATTGGTTCCTGAGAGTGTTCTGAACATTGAATTTTCTCAATATTGGATCAGTTTTTTCCATAGGAAATAATGTAAATTGGATTAGTTCATTCCAGACCCTGAAAGTTACTCTTCACAAACCATTTTTAAGTCAGAATAATTAAATTTGTAATATAACATGTACAAGCAAAAAATCACATATGAACCCTGCAAGAATTTTAACTCCTGTTGCCACATTAGCACTTTTTATTGTGCCTTTATTTTTTATAATAAAAATGGTAGATGTTGACATGCGATATTCCTTGGCTAGGTCAACAAAACATATTCCATTTTCGTGTTTTAAAATAAGTTCTTTTTTTTTTTTTAGTTCAGTGGTGGTTCTTATAGCTTTCTTTTTAGTTTTTCTTCACTGTTCTTGTCCAGGGCCATGATCACTTATTTTCAGTAATAAAATTAAAATAACACAAAGTTATGCAAAAAAATAACAGCTGAATCACAAGAGCTCAAAAAGCATGTGTCGTTCCGAATATAGTGACATTTGCATACATCAGTACTTTTTTTCTCAATTTTTTTTTCCAAATAATGGATTTTATGAATAAAGGTGCATCTAAATACAGAGGTTCTACTGTACTTGTATTGGTGAACTACTCCATAATTTTAAATTGCATAAAATTTTACACTTGCTTCACTTCAGCCAGATATATAACCTGAAGAGTAATGATGCAACAGTCATTCACTAATTATTATTGTAACTTCAGTTTTCCCAAAAATATTTATCCTTTACTTTGCAATATCTTTTTAAAATTTCGTTCTTTAGTAATTGATACACGAGAAGGGGTCACTAGTTCGTTGCTCATGACGTTTTAGAAGCCTTCATGGCTTCCCATGAAGAATTCTAATTCAACTACTCATGGAACTGAAAGGGAGTACAGTGCCTACACTCTGAAGGTGGGATGAATATGTTGCAGTTCAGAGGCTCATTTGAACTGTGACGTCTGCACACTTCTGACACGACAGCTGTTGAATATTTTTCTTGTAACTACAGCCTCTCCTCACGTAGCGACGTAGTACTCGTTTACCAATGCCTTGGACTTACGATGGGCTCTCTGACCAGTATTCATACCTAAATACAGTGGTCCCTCGGTTTTCGCCGAAAATTCGTTCCAGAATGCTGCTCAAGTGCCATTACCGAACGAATTTACTTCCTTAAGAAATAATGTGACGTAGGTTAGTCTATTTCAGACCCCCAAAAATACACTTGCAACAGCACTTACGAAAATACACTTACATAAATGTTCGAGTTTGGAGATGCACGAAAACCGAGGACCACTGTAATGTATAGAGCTGATTTCCTCTATTCTATTTATTTTAATATACAGTACACTACTGTATAAACATTTAAAAATATACCAGAAATGTTATAATGGTGCAAAGGTAACATTAAAACAATATCAAAGATGGTTGACACAAACTCACTACCATTATGTAACCCCTGTGGTTTAGCGCTTCTATTTGATTATAATAATAATCACTACCATTATAGTTTGCTCCTCACTTAGTGACGAATTCGTTTACCGACATGGTCTTAGGAATGGAACTCCGTCGTTAAGTGAGGAGAGGCTGTATTATACAGTGGACCCCCGAGTTTCGTAAAAAACTTCACTCCTGAAGTCTGCTCAAGCGCTATTACCGAACGAATTTACTCCATTAAGGAAAAATGTCACGTAGGTTAGTCTATTTCAGACCCCCAAAAATACACTTCCACAAGCACTTACAATATTATACTTACATAACTGTACGATTTCCGGGGTTTACGAAACTCGGGGGTCCACTATATTTATTTATTCCAAATGATCACGGGGAATAATGTTAGTTAAAAAAAATAAGAGTGCTTTATGTATTCACACATCTTCAGAGGAACTAGAAAAGAGAAATGTACATGTATATGTTTACTATATCTATGTACCTCAACCCCAGAGAGTGAAGTGCATGGCTTATATCTAACCTCAGCGATATGCTTGTACAACCAAGGTCTGATGGTCACTGCCCCTTTTTGTGTGTCTGATTATAGGTTACCACAGAAAGGTATTTAACTATTATATTAATGAAACTAAGACAATGCAGAGAAAAACATTGTAATTAGACAAGCAAGTCTGCATGACCAAGCAAGGTATCTTCCCTCCTAACCCACCATAACCCTTTCTTCAAAAACAAAAACCTCATTATGCTTAGAAAATTTTAAACTTGGCTTTTTAATTAATATTGGGATAATTTATTTTATTGGGTGTATGCACATTGTTCTGAGGCATCCACATGTCATATTGCAAGAGATTATCTTAAATAATTTGTGAGTTATCAAAATGTTAATAAAAAAAATTGCATAATTTGAAGGAGGTCTGAACCTATTTTTTCAGTGATATTATGCAGAGCATCATGTGGAATCAGAGTAATGGTGTAGTGTATTACTCTAGAAGGCACAGAATGACATGTTTAACCTTTGTTTTACTAATGGTACTATACATATGCATTGAAAACAGATTCATTTGGAAAGGCATTCTCAAGGTATCACAAAGCAAAGGATTAAACAATAAAATACTCAGTGAGCCACTATATGTTATGTATCCTTTAGGGTATGTTTATTCATAGTTATATTCAGTAAACACACTTTTAGGTGTGGAATTTACATCATGCAAACCTCTGTGTTGCCAAAAAATGCACCATTTTTCAGAAATATTTCCTAAAATTACAATTTTCACAATTTTTGGTTTAAATCTAGCTACCTAACTCTCCAAGATGTGTGTTTCATGTATTTACTTAGAATGTTGTAATTGGCAGCAAGAAGAAAAATCATGGCTTTTCAGCTCTGTAGTTTTTATACAAGTAGATTCTCCATGTTAGGTAAGAAGTGCCATCAGGATCATTGAATAATTATATTTTCCTGGGTGAGGCATAATATTATGATGAGTATACAGTATATCTAATAAATTGGGTGTGCCAGTATTTTGTTGTATACTGTGCCTCAATCTGAGTTTTTGCTTCCTGACATTCAGTTGGTTGGCTATAAAGACATGTAATGCTCAATCCTGACAAATGTAGTCTATAATAAAACTGCTTTTCATTATGTGTTGTTATACCCACTTATTTCAGGAGTGTGGCTTGTTCATAAAGTAATGAAGGCCTCTTAATGAGGCAGGCCAGTTTTTAACAAAGCTTTTAATCCCTGTAGCAGTGACGCCCAACTCACAACGTTGTAAAGACTTTATTAAGTGAAGACTTACTTTAAAGAGGCCAAGCTATTCGTGAAATAGTTTAGTCAGAATTATCTAGAATATATTAATACATATTGGATGTGTCTTTTCCTCTTTCCAACATACAATAGCTTGTCCTTTTCTAAATAAATTGTTTTAAAGCTTATGAGTAAATAGTGTACTGTAAATATTTTAAACAAGGTGGATTATGATGTATGTCAATGCCTTAGAGATTTTTATAGCCTGCTTATTATATATTTTAGAAATAAATTATGTACAGTACTGTAGTTGTACATTTACATGTATTTCATTTATTCGGTGAATCATAATGAATAATCTAATTTCATTATTTTTTAAAAGTGTATTTGCCATAGAACTTGTTTTGAAAGTTGTGTTTATTGATTAGTTATATATTACTGTAGAAACCAAGAGGTAGAAATTGATTGAATAGTTCAAGAATAACAACCTGTCAAGATCAGTGATGAACACCATACACAGCTTTCCATTTTTGAGAATATGTAATGTACAGTACGTATATGTACTGGGAATAATTTGCGTTCTTTCACTTATATTAAACATGTACAGTGGACCCCCGAGTAACGAGCATAATTCATTCCAGAAGCCTGCTCAAGTGCCATTACCGAACGAATTTACTCCCTTAAGGAATAATGTCAAGTAGGTTAGTCCATTTCAGACCCCCAAAAATACACTTACAAAAGCACTTACAATATTATACTTACATAATTGTACGATTTCCGGGGTGCTCGTTACTCGGGGGTCCACTGTACATATGGTTTTCATTGTATTCGGTAAAATTTAGGAGAGTCAATCACAATTCTAGTCATTATGAGTTTTAAATTTTTTTTTTTTTTCTGCATTGTGCAGTACATACTGTGTAACACTTAGTTCAAATTTGTATTTATTTAAAATTCTTGTTATTCATATAGTCTACATTTTTGCTTAATTAGATTTGTGTGTAGTCATCCTTTAAGATTATCTGTTGCTATTGCGAGAGTACCAGTGCTCTTAGTTTATACATTTACAGTGGTACCCCAAGTTTCAGACATAATTCATTCCAGAAGGCTATTCGAGTGCCGTTACCGAACGAATTTGTTCCCATAAGGAATAATGTAAATTAGATTAGTCCATTTCAGACCCCCAAAAATACACTTACAAAAGCACTTACAATAATACACTTACATAATTGTTCGAGTTGGGAGCTGTATGAAACTTGGGGTACCACTGTATTTGTAAGGGAGTTCAAAGTTCTCCTTGTCAGCCCTGCTTACCTGAAATAGAATAAGGCTGACAGCTGAAAGCCACAAGGGAAAAAAGAAAACTGTATGTTTGCATTGTGTGAAAATAAGATGATCATTCACTCAACCAGATCCAAGCCACAATGTCAACATGATTATATTGTAATAATATTCACAGAAAAGCACTAACCCACTGGGATGTTGTCAGCTTGGAAATTTGTGTAATGAAATAGCACATATTGAATGCTTAAAATAATTCACGTACATGTTTATGCTTCTCTATGAATATAATAGTGATTTCCCATTGTTAATTCATTTGAAATGTTTGATGAAAGTTTGGTAGGTCACACCCTCACATTGGAGAAAAATGTGGTAATATAAATATTTATCATTCCATTTTCTGTGTTGTCATAATTTTGTTAAAATTATATATAAATTGCTTATCAATAAAATGTTTGTTTTCTAACTATGATTTATTATTTCTCCAAGATAGTGTATTACCTATACTTTTAGCTGCATAGGATTTAGTGAACTTGTCCTAACTTAACAGTTATGAGTGAAGTGATGTGGAGGGACATATGGTTTTTGCTGATGTATATACAGTGGAACCTCGGTTGTCGAATGCCTTACTCGTCAAACAAATAGGTTTTTGAATGAGGAATTTGAGAGAAATAATGACCTTCTTTTCATATGTGCTCTTGGTTGTTGAAGGACAATGCGAACACGACAAAGTGGCTCGCCAGACTGAGTCGACAGCATGGGTCTCAGTCAGTATAGCCACTAACTTGAGTGCTGTAAACATCTCAAGCTTTTGTTGTGCATCTTGTGATTTTTTTTGTTATTTTGCAGTTTTGGTGCATTTGTTTTATTGTGAGATAAGCCATCAGTCCAAAGAAGGATAATGAGATGAAAGCAAAAAGAAGTGTTGTAAAAACCACTGTTGAGTTTAAAAAAGAAGTTATTCGAAAGTATGAAGAAGATAGGCTCCATATGGTTGATATAGCAAAACTTTTTGGTAAGTCAGCATCTACTATCAGCACAATACTGGGCCAAAGGGAAAAAATTGAAGCAGCTGACCTTGCAAAAGGCAAAGGCCATAAATGATTGAGGAGGTTGAAAAAAACTCGTTGATTTGGATAAACGAAAAACAGTTACAAGGTGATAGTGTTTCAGAGGCCATTATTGTGAAAAAGCGAGGCAGATGCACGATGACCTCCTGAAAAAAAAACCTGAACAAGTGCTGGAATGCAATCCTTCAAGGCTTCCAGTGCTGACAAAGCGGCTGTTGAAAAGTATGTTACTGAATTCCAAGCGCATACCTGGAGTATACCTAGAGAGGATTTCAGGGTCAATGCCCCCACAGCCTGGTCTGTGACCAGGCCCCATGGTGGATCAGGGCCTGATCAACCAGGCTGTTACTGTTGGTCGCACACAACCCGACGTACGAACCACAGCCCGGCTGGTCAGGTACTGACTTTAGGTGCCTGTCCAGCATTTTCTTGAAGACAGCCAGGGGTCTATTGGTAATTCCCCTTATGTATGATGGAAGGCAGTTGAACAGTCTTGGGCCCCTGCCACTTATTGTGTTGTTTCTTATCGTGCTAGTGGCACCCCTGCTTTTCATTGGGGAAATGTTGCATCGTCTGCCGAGTCTTTTGCTTTCATAGGGAGTGATTTTCGTGTGCAAGTTTGGTACTAATCCCTCTAGGATTTTCCAAGTGAATATAATCATGTATCTCTCCTGCCTGTGTTTTAGGGCGTACAGGTTGAGGAACTTCAAGCGTTACCAGTAATTGAGGTGTTTTATCGCAGTTATGTGTGCCATGATGGTTCTCTGTACATTTTCTAGGTCAGCAATTTCACCTGCCTTGAAAGGTGCTGTTAGTGCGCAGCAATATTCCAGCCTAGATAGAACATGCGACCTGAAGAGTGTCATCATGGGTTTGGCATCCCTAGTTTTGAAGGTTCTCATTATCCATCCTGTCATTTTTCTAGCAGATGCAATTGATACACTGTTATGGTCTTTGAAGGTGAGATCCTCTGACATGATCACTCCCAGGTCTTTTATATTGTAAGCTTTGCAAGGAAATAAACATTTTCATTTTCATTTCAAATGCAAAGTATGTAGTCATCCTTATGGTCATTCTCTTAAAACACACTGTGCTTAACAGTCCACTTAAATGAGGAATATAGAAATAGACATTATAATAAAAGTATCTTATTAATGAAAATAAGATACCAGAAATACAGTATTAGGCAAATATCTTAAATTTGCTAGCACTGTCATTTAAATCTGGGAGTACAGACCTGGTAAAGTCAAATGCAGTTGACGAGGAGCAAACTGAAAGATCAATGCAAGAGCGAGATTGAGTGCGAGGGTCAAAAATGGGTGGGAGTACCTGTATTTAAAACATGGAGGGGAAGAGAAGTGAGAAGAGCCTGAATGTTTAAGATGAGTGGGGCTGATGGTCCCCAGTTGGTTTAGAGCTTCTATTTGATTATAATAATAATAATAATGATGGTCCCCAGAAGGCAGGAAAGTTGTTTGGCAAGAACTCCGGCTAGTTTGTGTGGTGCACTGCCTATACCTGATGTGATTGGTCTGAGAGGAATATTATGTTTATGGGTCTTGGGTAAACCATACAGGCGTTATATCAGTGCTCTGAAGGGCCTTGCTAATGACCCAAATATTATCGTCACCACCACTGACAAAGGAGGTGGAGTCGTCATACTCAACACCAGTGAATACAACACCAAAATGATGGACCTCTTGAATGACCAGTCCACATACGAACCCATCAACACACAACAGTGGGAAACACTCACAAAAGATTTCCTATACAAAACCAGACAAATACTGAAACGCACTAGTGAAGGAAAGAAACTTCTATACTTGATACCCAGCAACCCTAAACCAGCACACATGTATGGTTTACCCAAGACCCATAAACATAATATTCCTCTCAGACCAACCACATCAGGTATAGGCAGTGCACCACACAAACTAGCCGGAGTTCTTGCCAAACATCTTTCCTGCCTTCTGGGGACCATCAGCCCCGCTCATCTTAAACATTCAGGCGACCTTCTCAACCGCATCCGAAACCTCTCCATCCGTAACAAGAAACTAAGCAGTTTGGACGTGACTTCCCTCTTCACTAAAGTACCTACCACACAAGCCATCGATGTTCTACGACGTAAAGTCAATCAGGACCTTAACCTTCCTCTACCTCCCGGACATTTTGTTGACCTTATTGAACTCTGTGTTAATTTCAACTGTTTTTCTTTCAATAACAGGCTCTACAAACAAACATACGGCATGGGAATGGGGTCCCCCATCAGTGCCGTCTTAGCTAACTTGTATATGGAACACCTAGAGGCTGAACACCTCTCCAACATCATCCCCTCAAGCGTCACTTGGTTACGTTACGTGGACGACGTCCTCGTAATAACTCCCAAACGTTTTGATGTACGGAATCTTCAGGCAAGGCTCAACGCAGTTGAACCAGCGATCCAGTTTACACTAGAAGAAGAGTCCAATGACAAGCTACCCTTTCTAGACGTTCTCATCCACAAAGTAGATAACCTAAGATTTTAAGTTTACCGGAAACCTACAAATAAAAATGATCTCACACACTTTTATTCCAGTCAAGATACTAAGACGAAAAGAGGCATCATCATCGGATTTTTCCTAAGAGCTTACCGAATTTGCAGTCCTGAGTTTCTTGACGAGGAATGTACATACATTCACCAAACCTTCACTGATTTACATTTTCCTTCCTTTTTCATCAAAGATTGCAAGAAGAGAGCTCTTCAGATCATTAATTCTCCATGCACCACTCCAAACAAAGTTATAATTCTTCCAAACAGACAGGTTGCATCGAACATTTCTAAAGTACTTGCACAAGCTAACACTAGAGTCGCCATCGTTTTCAGCACTTCTATAAAGGATCTAACCAGGACAAAATCCAAGCACCATGAACCAGTCAACGTGGAGGCTGCGACAGGATTTATGTAAGAGAAACGGCAAGAAACCTCGAAACACGCCTCAAAGAACACATTAATGCATGTAGGAACGATAACCTGAACAACGCCTGCGTACAACACCGAAATTCCACCAATCATCTCATGAAATTCAAAGACGCCCGATTAGTAATCAAAGACACTGATTTCCGCAGACGCAAGTGCCTTGAATCAGCACTTATCGCTGTTTCTAACACAAACAAAACAAAGGCAGCTTCACCATCTCTGAAGTCTTAGCAAGAATCCTCCTGAAAACAGTAAACCCTACCATCACATAGCCTCTCCTGATAATACCACACAAGCGCATCGCAGATGTGGAACACTGCTACAGGCCTTCTCTTTTCCAACCTCCTACAGAAATATTTGTCTAACCTGTTTTAATACTACCCAAGTAATTGTTTTTATCACCTTTTACTCATGTGCAAGTTGATTGTTCTACCTTATTGTATTACTACTACTACTACTACTACAACTTATATCACTACTACTTCTACCACCACTAGTATTACACCTCACTTTGAGAGTATATATATATACCCTCTGTGTCCATGTATTGCTTGTAAAGGCTTGAAAAAGCTCCTGGAGAGCGAAACGTTGCCACAATAAAATGTCACATTAGTTGCATTTGTGTCCTTTTACTTAACATAAAAGGGATTACCAATAGACCCCTGGCTGTCTTCAAGCAGGCACTGGACATTCACCTAAAGTCAGTACCTGACCATGTGGGCTGTGGTTCGTATGTTGGGTTGATTGCGGCCAACAGTAACAGCCTGGTTGATCAGGGCCTGATCCACCATGAGGCCTGGTCACAGACCAGGCCACGGGGATACTCCAGGTATACACTTTTCTTAAGTGACTTTTCTTATGACACTCATTACATGAAAAATCTATAAACCTACAAGTACTACCTGGAGTCTACCTGGAGAGAATTCCAGGGGTCAACGCCCCCACGGCCTGGTCTGTGACCAGGCCTTCTGCTGGACCAGAGCCTGATCAACCAGGCTGTTACTGCTGGCTGCACGCAGTCCAACGTACGAACCACAGCCCGGCTGATCAGGTACCGACTTGAGGTGCCTGTCCAGTGCCTGCTTGAAGACAGCCAGGGGTTTGTTGGTAATCCCCCTGATGTATGCTGGGAGGCAGTTGAACAATCTTGGGCCCCTGACACTTATTGTGTTGTCCCTCAACGTGCTAGTGGCACCCCTGCTCTTCATTGGGGGGATGTTACATCGCCTGCCGAGTCTTTTGCTTTCGTAGGGAGTGATTTTTGTGTGCAAGTTTGGTACTAAGCCCTCGAGAATTTTCCATGTGTATATAATAATGTATCTCTCCCGCCTGCATTCTAGAGAGTACAGGTTTAGGAACTTCAAGCGTTCCCAGTAGTTGAGGTGGTTTATCGCACTTATGCGTGCGGTGAAGGTTCTCTGCACATTTTCAAGGTCAGCAATTTCACCCGCCTTGAAAGGTGCAGTTAGTGTGCAGCAATATTCTAGCCTAGATAGAACAAGCGATCTGTAAAGTGTCAACATGGGCTTGGCATCCCTGGTTTTGAAGGTTCTCATTATCCATCCTGTCATTTTTCGAGCAGATGCAATTGCTACTTTGTTATGGTCCTTGAAGGTGAGATCCTCTGACATGATCACTCCCAGGTCTTTGACATTAGTTTTTAGCTCTATTGTGTGGTTGGAATTAGTTTTGTACTCCGATGAGATTTTAATTTCTTCACGTTTTCCGTATCTGAGTAATTGAAATTTCTCATCATTGAACTTCATATTGTTTTCTGCAGCCCATTTAAAGATTTGGTTTATGTCTGCTTGGAGTCTTGCAGTGTCTTCAACGGTGGACACTGTCATACAGATTCGGGTGTCATCTGCAAAGGAAGACACAGCACTGTCGCTTATATCCCTGTCAATGTCTGATATGAGGATGAGGAATAGGATGGGAGCAAATACTGTGCCTTGTGGAACAGAGCTTTTCACAGTAGCTGCCTCAGACTTTACTCTGTTGACTACTACTCTTTGTGTTCTACATGTTAGGAAATTATAGATCTATCTACCAACTTTTCCTGTTATTCCTTTATCACGCATTTTGTGTGCTATTACACCATGGTCACACTTGTCAAAGGCTTTTGCAAAATCTGTGTATATAACATCTGCATTATGTTTATCTTCTAGAGCACTTCTAGAGTACTACTACTATGCTTGAACACAATGTTTACATTTCACAGCATTAATCACTTGTACCTCAGGAACAGTGTTCTAATCTCTAACAAATGCCTGTGTGGAAATTGTGTATGGACTGCCTCCTTGTGAGCTGCTCACCCTTGCAAGTACTGTTGACACAGACACCCTGAGATTAGTTGTCTCAGTCTCACAAGTGGCTTTTAGGACACATTTCCTCTTTAAGGGGGGCTCCTTGACGAGGTAAAGAGGCTATCGGTCTGAGGAATTGGACCTTTTGGTCTTCTTCCTCAGACCGAACCTAATTACCCCCCCAATCCCCCCTTTTCTATCCCATCTCCTCCATCCTCCCTTTTTCCCTTTCCTCCTCTTCCTCCTCATCCCTCCCTTAGTTCCTTCCCAGTTTTACCCTGGGAGCTTCTCTCCTCAGGCATTCTAGTTCCTAGGTAGGGAAAAGGGTATCGTGGTCCATCCCATTCTGTTGAGGTCCTTGGCGGTGGTGTAGTTTGCCGTGGAATCTGGATCGCCTGGGGATGTCCCGATCCCTCTCCGGTCACTCAGGGGGTGGCCTTGGGTATCTTTCGGGCGACGGGTGTATCTCTGGAGGCCACCTTTCGGATTCCGGGGGTGGTGACCGAAGGCGGTATGCTTTGTGGCGGATATCCGGCCGCCCTCTCTTTTGTCCGCCGAGGTGGCTCGGTGGATGTGAGGTTGCTATCCCGGATTGCTGGTTTACTGGCATGAAGGGTAGGGTATGGCACAGGTTCCATGCAGCATCTGCACTACTTGCGGTGTTGAGGTCCTCTTGGGCACGGAGGGGGATTTACGCTCCCTTTCATTCCTCCTAGGAGCTATTCCTCCACGTTCCCCCCTTTTTTTATTCTTTTTTTATTTTTATTTTCTTTTCTTCTTTCTTTTTTTCATAAAAATAAAAAGAAAGAAGTAACCTAACCATGGCTGACCCAATCCATGAACCCACTACCCCCGGGCTCCTTCCTGATACCGCACCCAGTACTGACCCTGCCTCGTTAACGGACAACTCTTTGGACACCTCTCATGCCCCTGTACATCTTGCTGGTGCCGGTTCGTCACCTGCTTCAGGTACCGAGGTTCTGACTGCTTTTGACATATCTGACCTTCGCTCTTCTCTGACCTTGATTCCGGCTTCTCCCTCGACGGTGCGGCAATTTTCGAATCGCTCGCCCGTCTCCCATCGGACCACCCCCGGTCCCACACCCAAACGACCAAGACCCACACATGACGATTCGACACTTCCTTCTCGTTCATCTCAGAAACGACCAGCTCGTCACGCACTCCCCTTAACTCTCTGTTTCAAATTACTCAATGGACAAAGTTTTTTACTCTGCGACCGACTTCTCCTAATACCTATCTTTCAGACCATAGTATTGGTAAGGCTCTGCTACGCCATGTTGGTAAAGACATCTCATTTCACGCTCTCAAGAGCGGCACTTGCATCATCACGGTCCAGAATGCTGGCCAAGCTCGCGATCTTTCTCTTCTTACAACCATAGATACTGCTCCTGTTACTATTGACAAGCACCATTCCCTCAATTCTTGTTGTGGTTCTGTCATTTTGCCCCACACCATTGTCCAACGGAATTTCCAGACATGTGGTGATGACATTTTAGAGCAGCTTGAGCTCCAAGAACTCCCTATCCCTAAAGTTGACACTTTTGTCCTCCCTGCCAACAAGCGAAGACGTTATCCTTGCAATATAACAAACAAACAAAACAAACAAACAAATTTTATTTCATTGCAGGTTACATGGGTATTGGAAGTTACAATGTAAATTGAGTGCAAGGAGAGCCACTGACATGCCATGGCATTAGGGGCAGCTTATTCTAGTCCTTAAAAACTAGGTACTTAATATTAGAGAAATTTATTGAGTTTATTCTAGTTAAAAATTATTTTCAAAATTACAATATGATGAAATTTTACTGTTTAAATTATTATATAATGATATTAGATCTTAGATTGTTACAGGTGTTAAGATTCTTGAATGATAATATGGAATTGAGATTATCTTAAGGAAAATAACATTGAGCATTTTGACATTAACTTATAATATGAGTAGGGGTAACATAATAGTAACATATTATTAAAAATTGAGATTATCGTATAGGAAAGTAACAATGAGCATTTTTCAAAGTAGTTTATAGCATGATCATTTAGGTTTGGGTGAGTAGGTGGTTTTGAGTTGAGTCTTAAATTGATTTTCAGACAAGATTATCTTAATATTTACTGGTAATGAATTCCAGATTCTGGGGCCCTTTATGTGCATAGAATTTTACATAGGTTGATATGAACACGGGGTATATCAAAAAGTGATCTGTGTCGTGTGTTGTGGTCATGGGTCCTATTAAAGTTGGTGAGGAGAGTTTTGAGCAGAGGGTTTATATTAGAGTGTAAAGTTTATATATGTAGTAGGCACAAGAGTAAGTATGAATGTTCTTTACGGTGAGTAGTTTGAGACTTTTGAATATTGGTGGAGTATGCTGTCTAGAGTGGGAATTTGTTATCATTCTGACTGCGGCCTTTTGTTGTGTTATGAGTGGTCTAAGGTGATTTAACGTTGTTGATCCCCATGCACAGATTCCATAGGTGAGATACGGGTAGATAAGTGAATGATAGAGTGCAAGGAGAGCTGATTGAGGTACATAATAGCGTATCTTTGATAATATGCCTACTGTCTTCGAGATTTTCTTGGAAATTTGTTGTATATGTGTTTGGAATTTAAGGCTACTGTCAAGGTGGATTCCTAGGAATTTTCCCTCTGTGAGTCTTGTGATGGGTGTACCATTAAGTGTTATGTTAAGTGGAACATTTGTGACTTTGCTTCCAAACTGTATGAAGTAGGTCTTGTCAGTATTGAGAGTAAGCTTGTTAGTCGTCATCCATGTTGATATTTTCTGTAATTCGGCATTAACAGTGTTGGCCAGTATAACTGGATTTGGGTGAGAGAAGACATATGTTGTGTCATCTGCAAATAAAATGGGTTTGAGTAGTTGTGATGCATTCGGTAGGTCATTTATGTAAATGAGGAATAGGAGTGGCCCCAGGACACTTCCTTGAGGGACTCCGATTAACATTTGACTGCCGTGAACTACCACCTTTGGTTTACATTGCAGGTCAACGTTTACAAGTTCGAAATGTGACCCCTACACCGCAACAGTGTAGAAACTGCTGGCGTTTTGGTCATCCAGCGAAATATTGCAGGTCCATGGCCGAATGCCCAGTCTGTGGTGCTGACAACCCTGCCAGTTCTTCATGTACTCTACCTCCCTCTTGCCTTAACTGTCATGAGGCACATCCGTCGTATTCTCGCCGTTGTCAGGTTTACCTGAATGAGCGGGAAATCCATTGTCTCAAAGAGGCGGAAGGCTTCTCATATGCTATGGCCATCTCTCATCTACGCCTTCAAGGGAGACTTCCCCGCATTTCCTATTCTCGAATTGCTAAACGTCGCCCCGCTTCTTGGGTCCCAACTTCCACGGCTTCCTCTGTGGTCGCCTCATCCTCAATCACCCGTGTCTCGAATCCTTTTGATACTCTTGGCTCCGAGGTCCCTACCTCGGCTTCCCATACTGTCCACACTCCTTCCTCTACTCACTCGCACAATTCTGAGTCTACACGTCCTCGTCCTTCACCTAAACCTCAGCGCCCCCCTTCTCATAAGCCCGGCAAAAAATCCCTACTGCCAGGTTCTTCGCCTCCGACTAGTTCTGTAACGTGTGCGGAGGTTCATCCTCCTCCTCATACACTACCTTCATCCCCTGTCCCCTCCCAAACCCCTACTACAGTTTCCTCTTCTATCTCCTCGTCCTCTACTTTAGTACAGTCTATAGACTCCCGATAGTTGTCTCACTCTTCTTCCATTTCTAATGTAGTCCCACATTCTGCATCTTTGACTTCCGAAACACTGGAAGCTATTGCAGAATATATTACAGAGACTGGACCGATGATGGACACTACTCCACCTGAGGTTCCTCATCTCTCTTCTTCGTCTCAACCCCCCCTTCCCTCACAACGTCCTCCTCCTTCTCTGATTACAGGTCT
The DNA here is from genome assembly GCA_009830355.1 of Cherax destructor. Taxonomy (NCBI): domain Eukaryota; kingdom Metazoa; phylum Arthropoda; class Malacostraca; order Decapoda; family Parastacidae; genus Cherax; species Cherax destructor. Next base: position 23,879 of record WNWK01008420.1, on the reverse strand, counting down.
TCCTCTGCCTCCTCACGTGGACTTTTCTAACCCTAGTCCATAGATTTCTCTCACTTCCACTTATATCATTCTCTCCATAAATCATGGCTTATTTGCAGTGGAATATCCGAGGCCTCAGGGGTAACCGGGGTGAACTTCAGGTGTTGCTCTCCCAGTTTTCCCCTGTTGGGGTCTGTTTGCAAGAACCCAAATTACAATCCACTGTTATCAGGCCCTTTTCAGGCTATGATTTGTTATATTCATCGGACCCTTTTTCCGATGGAACCTTTAACGAAAGTGCTCTTCTTATACGCACTGGTGTTCCATACCGTCAGCTCTATGTTCCTTCTTCCTTACATTACACCGCAGCCCGTATGCACTTGAATAAGTGGTATACACTCTGTTCTTTATATCTCTCCTTCGCGGGCATTGTCTATCCAGGTGTTGATTTTCTGGTTTCTTCCTTACCGCCACCCCTTCTATTACTTGGTGATTTTAACGCACACCATTTTCTCTGGGGAGGGTCGCACTGTGATGACTCCCGTGGCATTCAGTTGGAGGCATTTCTTGCTTCTCTTCCCCTCCATGTTTTAAATAAGGGTACTCCTACCCATTTTGATCCTCGAACTCATTCTTTCTCCTGTATCGATCTCTCCATCTGCTCTTCCTCAACAGTCCTTGACTTCACCTGGTCTGTCCTCCGGACTTACATGACAGCGATCATTTCCCAATCATCCTTAAGTCCCCTTTGTTTTCTCCACCTCCTCATTGCCCACGCTGGCAATTTGACCGGGCGAAATGGGACCTATACGCACATCTTACTGTCTTTCATGAGGTTCCTACCTTGTCCTCCATTGATGAGGTTTTACATCTCTTTTCGTCCTCCATCTTCATAGCGGCTTCACATTCTATTCCCCAAACCTCGGGCAAGCATCCTCAGAAGTGCGTGCCTTGGTGGTCTCCTGCTTGTGCTCGGGCAGTGCGTTTGAAACGCGCTGCATGGGGCAGGTATCGGTATAACAGAACCACAGAGAGACTCCTTGATTTTAAGCAGAAGAGAGCTATTGCTCGCCGTGTCATACGTGATGCTAAACACACTTGCTGGCGAGATTACGTTTCTACTGTCACTTCGGCTTCCTCGATGAGTGCAGTCTGGAAGAAAGTGCGGAAATTAAGTGGTAAATTCTCCCCCGACCCAGCTCCTGTTCTTCAGGTTGCTGGTGTCGATATAGCACACCCTCTTGCCGTTGCCACTGAAATTGGTAATCATCTCGTCCGCGTTTCTCAGGGGATCCATCTATGCCCTCGTTCCTTTCTTCTAAGTCTGCCAGCGAGTTAAAGCCCTTAGATTTTTCTTCTCTTAGAGAAGAATCTTATAATGTACCTTTCACTCTTCAAGAACTGGAGGCAACACTCTCTGCTTGCCGATCATCGGCAGCTGGGCCAGACGGCATACATATTTGTATGCTACAGCATTTACATCAGTCTAGTCTTACTGTCTTCTTACGACTCTTTAATCTCATATGGTCTCAAGGAGTTCTTCCCCAGCTGTGGAAGTCTGCTATTGTTCTCCCTTTTCGAAAACTTGGTACTACGGGACGTGATTCATCTCAATACCTTCCCATCGCTCTTACCAGTGCAGTTTGCAAGGTGATGGAACGTCTAGTTAATAGACGTTTGATGTGGTATTTAGAGACGCACAATAGTCTCTCCCCTAGTCAATATGGCTTCCGTAAGGGCCGTTCTGCCATTGACCCAACAGAAAGTTCTCTCCGACCCTTGGAGTTAATGCAAAATGAAGCTCTCAGAATTATTCTTGGCTGTCCCAAATCTACAAAGGTTCTTAATATGAGGAAGGAGCTTGGTATTACTAGTATCAGTGATAGGATTATTGAGATTAACACTGTACTTGGTATTAGATTGTTAAGAAATGAACCAGACACTGTCACAATGAATCTTACTAAATGTCTAGAAGTAAATACTCACAGATCTAAATGGATTGTGAAAACATGCAATTACATTAAGTTTTACAACCTGCATGAATTGTATCACTGTAGGCAACAAGAGCATTTCACCCCGCCATGGAAGATGTGTTCATTTAATATCACATACCTGCAAGTCCCTCCCAAGAAGCTCATTGCTAGTAATCCCTTCCTTAAATCACTTGTTAAAGCAACTGCTCAAGAAGAAATTTATCGCCTAGCTGGTAGTAATAAGTTATCTCAAGTTATATACACTGATGGATCTAAACAGGAGTCTTCTGGCAGGGCTGCATCTGCTCTGGTTGCCACCTCCCTAGTTAAGAACAATAATAATTTTTTTGAACTAGGCATAAGAATTAACAACTGGGCGTCTACACTGCAAACTGAATTGTTTGCAATCCTTATGGCACTAAAGCTAACTTATGACACTGAGCTTGACTCTATCATTATTACTGATTCTATGTCATCATTGAAGGCTCTTGACTCCTATAATGACTCTAACAGCATGCTCATTGGAGAAGCCAGGTATAGATACTCAAAAATCCGGGACAAAGGAATTAAAGTACATTTGCTATGGATTCCGTCACACATTGGATTACTCCTTCATGATAAAGTTGATATGTTAGCCAAGAAGAGCACCCATAAGGAGAATGTAGAATATAACTTTGGTATATCTGTGTCTAGCATTAGGAATAATATTAGGAGAGAAATAAATAATGAAAATGATAGCTATAGGAATGCAGTTAGAAGCCTGAGTAGATCTATAACCCACTATGATAACATGAATGTAGATAAGTATGTTTATGGAGCAACTTGCAATGTGAACAGACTGACTGATGTTGTAGTGGCCAGGCTTCGGCTTGGCTACAAGTACTTCTGGCAGTTTGGGAGATACACAGATGATGATCAAACTAAATGCAAATTATGTGATCAGGCATATGGTCACTGTCTTGAACACTATGTGCTGAATTGTCCACTTATTGAGGAATATAGAGATAGACAGTATAATAACCTATGTGACATGTCAAGATATCTTATTAGTGAAGGTAAGATACACTTATTCTAAGCAAATTTCCTAAATTTGCTTGTAACAGATAAGTGAACTGTAGATATAAATCCAAATTAATTTCCATGAACGTGCCTATCTGTGCTCATGATAATGCGAGCACAGATGGACATGTTTGTGGAGCAACTTGCAATGTGAGCAGACTGACTGATGTTGTAGTGGCCAGGCTTAGGCTTGGCTACAGGTACTTCTGACAGTTTGGGAGACAGATGATGATCAAACTAAATGCAAATTATGTGATCAGGCATATGGTCACTGTCGTGAACACTATGTGCTTAATTGTGCACTTATTGAGGAATATAGAGATAGACAATATAATAACCTATGTGACATGTCAAGATATCTTATTCATGAAATAAGATACCTGCTTGTAACAGATAATTGAAATGTAGATATGAACCCAAATGTACAATTGTTAACCCCTTTGGGGCCTAGTGCCTAGGCCTTTTGTGTATCCATATGCTCTTGCGCTACCGTCCACAGGATGGATATGGGGTGCACAATAAACTAGCCACTTCGGTGGCAAAATCTAATCTGCTTAGGCCTCCGAGGCAACCTACCATTCTTTCTTAAGGCCTTCTTAACTGACAGACATTTCCGGGTCTGGGTTAGTAATGAACTCTCCCCGGAATTTGTCCAAGCTGAAGGTGTCCCCCAGGGATGTGTTCTGAGCACAACACTCTTTCTGCTTGCTATAAATAATCTCGCATCTATTCACCCATCCAATATTTGGTCATCGCTCTATGTGGATGACTTTGCTATGCTGACTGTCACCTCATTGCAGTTTCCCTCCAGCATGCCATCAACCGGGTTTCTGATTGGGCCACCACTCACGGGTTTAAATTTTCTAGTAGCAAAACTCATCAAATTACGTTTATTAGACGTTCAGTGGTCTCTGATCATCCATTGTACCTATACGACTCACGTATCCCAGAACGTGATACAATCAGGTTTCTCGGCCTCCTGTTCGACCGTCGATTGTCCTGGAAACCTCACATTACCTCTCTGAAGGCAACTTTTCACACCAGGCTGAACCATCTTAAAACCCTCGCACATCTTTCATGAAGGGCTGATCGTAGAACTCTCCTTTGCCTACATTCAGCCCTTATTTTGTCAAAACTCGATTATGTTGACCAGATATATTCGGCATCCTCCCCTGCTACTCTTTCCATCCTTAATCCCATCCATCACCAGGGATTACGCTTATGCCTTGGTGCATTTCGTTCTTCCCCGGTTGAGAGCCTCTATGTAGAAGCGAACATTCCATCCTTATCCGATCGTCGTGATGCACATTGCATTCGCTATTTTGTTCGCTCTCATGACCTCCGCAATCCTTCTATGTATAGGATTGTTACAGATGTTAGTAGGCGCTCTTTATTTGTTCGTCGCCCCTGCTTAGTTTGTCCCTTTGCTCTTCGTCTACATTCACTCCTGTCTTCCCTTCAGCTCCCACCTCTATATGTTCATGTAACATCTCCCTTTCCCTTGCCCCCTTGGGAAGTTCCTGCTGTCCGTGTCTGTTCTATTCCTCTACCTTGTGCGAAAGCCCAACTACCTACGGCGGCTTCTCGCTCTTTCTTTCTAGACCATTTCCGTTCTCATTCCCATGCCATCGCAGTATACACTGATGGTTCAAAGTCATCTGACGGTGTCAGATTCGCAGCAGTGTTTCCGGGCAGCATCGTACGAGTGCATCTATTACCCTGGGCTAGCATATTTACGGCTGAATTGTATGCCATTCTTGTGGCACTTATCCGTATTCCATCTATGCCTGTGTCACCATTTGTGGTCGTTTCAGACTCCCTTAGTGCTTTACAGGCTATCCGTAAAATTGATACACCTCACCCCCTAGTTCTTCATATCCACCTTTGGTTACGCCGTATCTTTAGCAAGCATAAAGATATTGTCTTTTGTTGGGTCCCTGGTCATGTTGACGTACAGGGCAATGAACAGGCAGACACTGCTGCGCGGTCAGCAGTACATGACCTTCCAGTTTCGTATAGAGGTGTTCCTTTCACGGACTATTTTGCGGTCATTGCTACCCACCTTCGCACCCGTTGGCAACAACGCTAGTCTGACCTGCTGAATAACAAACTTAATTCTATTAAACCAGTTATAGGTTTCTGGCCTTTTTCCTGTCACCAATGTCGAGGTTGGGAGACTACACTCTCCTGTCTTCGCATCGGCCACACTCGTCTTACTCACGGGTATCTCATGGAGAGGCTCCCTGCCCCTCTCTGTGAGCATTGTCAGGTTCCAGTGTCTGTTCGACATATTCTGTTGGACTGCCCACTCTATCAATGAGCACTCAGAATTTACCTCCAACGGCATCTTCGCTCTGCGGCCCTTTCTTTACCTTCCCTTCTTGCAGATGGACCCTCCTTTAATCCTGACTCTCTCGTTGACTTTTTGACAGAAACTGACTTACTACACTTCCCTCAGTCCCTTCTACCTTGATCTCTTGCTACCCTCTATCCCTGCACTATCCACCATCATACTGCTCTCCATACCCTACTAATCATCCATCTCCCTCTTACAACCCATTCTCCCTGCATCCTGTAATAACCTGCAGCGCTGTATAACCCCTGTGGTTTAGCGCTTCTATTTGATTATAATTATAATCACGGGTTTAAATTTCCTAGTTGCAAAACTCATCAAATTATGGCTCACGTATCCCAGAACGTGATACAGTCAGGTTTCTCGGCCTCCTGTTTGACCGTAGATTGTCCTGGAAATCTCACATTACCTCTCTGAAGGCAACTTGTCATAGCCGGCTGAACCTCCTAAAAGCCCTTGCACAACTTTCGTGGAGGGCTGATCGTAGCACTCTCCTCTGCCTGCATTCAGCCTTAATTTTATCGAAACTCGATTATAGTGACCAGATATATTCAGCGGCCTTCCCTGCTACTCTTTCCAGCCTTAATCCCATTCATCACCAGGGATTGCGTTTATGCCTTGGTGCATTTCGTTCTTTCCCAGTTGAGAGCCTCTATGTAGAAGGGAACATTCCATCCTTGTCCGATCGTCATGATGCACATTGCATTTGCTATTATGTTCGCTCCCATGACCTCCGCAATCCTTCCGTGTATAGGATTGTCACAGATGTTAGTAGGTGCTCTGTTGCATGCAAAGAGTATGTAACCTTTATTCGGAGCATGTTAACACACCCGCATACGCTCCCCTAAAACCAGCGAACCATCGTTAAGGGTTTGGCGATGGGGCCCCATCATCAAATCAACGACTCGGTTCAGCCAATTAAAATGCGAGTTTAACAATGACAAAGGTGTTGTGGATACCACTCGCGGTTTGTCATTGGAATTCCTTCATAGAGCTGGTTGTGGAAAGTTGTCTGTCTTTTGGCTGCTGTTTAGCCTAGACAACTGTGGCGTGCACTAAATGCTACTCCTTTGTATATAGTGTACATATGTGTAAAAAGCCCTTTTCTATTTACTTGGTGAAGGAAAAGACAAAAGTCTTATATAATCACAATTACTTGGTGAAGGAAAAGACAGAAGTCTTATATAATCACATTGCTTGGTAATGAAATACAAATTCAAAGCATTTTCTACTGTGTTTCTTTGCTCCAAGCTCCCTTTTACACTCAGGATAACAGGCCATTGAACCTGAGGTTGTAATACGCTTTTTATTTGTCCGTCGCCCCTGTTTACTTCATCCCTTTTCTCTTCGTCTACATTCACTCTTTTCTTCCCTTCAGTTACCACCTTTATACGTTCATGTGACATCTCCCTTTCCCCTATCCCCTGGGAAGTTCCTGCTGTCCGTGTCTGTTCTATTCCTCTACCTTGCGCGAAAGCCCAACTACCTACGGCGGCTTCTCGCCCTTTTTTTCTAGACCACTTCCGTTCTCATTCCCATGCCATCGCAGTATACACCGATGGTTCAAAGTCATCTGGCGGTGTCGGATTCACAGCAGTCTTCCCGGACAGCGTCGTGCGAGGGCATCTGTTACCCTCATCTAGCATCTTTTCGGCTGAATTGTATGCCATTCTTGTGGCACTTATCCATATTGCATCTATGCCTGTGTCACCATTTGTAGTCGTTTCAGACTCCCTTAGTGCTTTACAGGCAATCCGTAAAATGTATGCACCTCACCCCCTAGTTCTTCGTATCCTTCTTTGGTTATGCCGTATCTTTAGCAAGCACAAAGATATTGTTTTTTGTTGGGTCCCTGGTCATGTTGACATACAGGGCAATGAACAGGCAGATACTGCTGCGCGGTCAGCAGTACATGACCTTCCAGTTTCATTTAGAGGTGTTCCTTTCACGGACTATTTTGCTGTCATTGCTACCCACCTTCGCACCCGTTGGCAACAACGCTGGTCTGACCTGCTAAATAACAAACTTCATTCTATTAAACCGAGTATAGGTTTCTGGCCTTCTTGTCACCAATGTCGAGGTTGGGAGACTACACTCTCCCGTCTTTGCATCGGCCACAGTCATCTTACTCACGGGTATCTCATGGAGAGGCTCCCTGCCCCTCTCTGTGAACATTGTCAGGTTCCAGTGTCTGTTCGACATATTCTGTTGGACTGTGCACTTTATCAACTAGCGCGCAGAATTTACCTCCAACAGCGTCGTCGCTCTGCGGCCCTTTCTTTACCTTCCCTTCTTGCTGATGGACCCTCCTTTAATCCTGACTCTCTCGTTATACCTTTAGCACCTCCCTCAGTCCCTTCTACCTCGATCTCTTGCTACCCTCTATCCCTGCACTATCCACTGTCCTGCTACACTCCATACCCTACTAATCATCCATCTCCCTCTTACAACCCATTCTCCCTGCATCCTGCAATAACCTGCAGCACTGTATGACCCCTGTGGTTTAGCGCTTCTATTTGATTATAATAATAATTATCTGGGTGGACCTAAGGTCGGGCACCTAGTCCAGTCATGCCAATAGAGCCTAGATCTTGTCTAGTATAAGTAGAGACAGGTGTAGCATCAAAAGTACTTGTATGAGGCTGCGTCATACTTCCAGCTACACTTTGTACTAATGTCTGAGTCAGGCGGGAAGGAGTGAGAGAGAACTGTGTAGTAATACTAGGCTCAGAAACATCTTCCTAATTTTGACACTAAGCTCTCTGAATTTGATTCTGAATCAGAACTCTCTGCATGATCAGGAAACAACAAATCTCTAATTAATGCTCTGTCTGTTACTGCGGTGTAATTACGGTTGTACGTCACACCCAGATACTTGGCTACCTGCCAACAAGTGTGAAGCTTTAAAGTATGTAACTTCAACAAAGTTCACCTTATACATCACGAAAATAAGTACAATATGAGAGAGTGATTATGGGAAGCTAGAATCCTAATGTAGGATTTTACTTTACAAGTTACACAAGTGTTGGTTGTCTTAGAACTGGAGCTCATTAACAGTATTTCCATCTCCTTGGATCAAGAGACTCGGGCAGGTACATACATCCACCTATGATGTTGTACAAGACCAAACTCCTAGTCTTCAGATTAAGAAATTACTCAAAGTGTTTGACGATAGAGTTACTAGTATGGCAAACTGGACAATTCCTCCAACACCTTGGATCAAGAACCTCCTGGACAGGCCCCATTTGTTACAAAATGACACGATATCTATTAGTAATAGACATCTCCAGTGAACACTAGAAAGGATAGCCCTTCTAGCATCCAGCCTGTTAGTGGACTTTTGCAACAAAGTCAATATCCTGGTCCAGGTATCCAACATTTTCAATAGTCCTCATGAGGATTACAACTGATAGGGTACTAACCAAAGCATAAAATTTAATATGTTTATTATCAAAGTGAGTGTCTAGGGTTTCAAAGTAAATAAATGTACATATGATCAGGATGTTCATTAAGCTATGAATTAGGAGGTTAATTAGGAGGTTAGCTCCTACACTGCTCTCATATACAATAAGGCTGTGCTGAGGGCACATATATCTTAATGACTCTGAAGTATCATCAGGTACAATGTCAGTAATTACAATAATGCAGATATATACAAATAAGAAAAGATGGGTGTATGAGTGTGCTCAAGGTAACTCTAAGACTCGACTCAACCAGTGTCCGACTGAACAACTTCTCATAAGCTAGCTTCTCTAACAAACTGACAATCAGAACAGCTTGATTGACCAGTAAAATGACCAATTCGCAGAACAGCAAAATAACAAGCAGCAGCAACACAGCGTCAGGAACAAAGAGATAGAAAATCGACCCTAACTGGGGACCATCAGTAGATCCTCCAAAATAGTCACAAAACTCCCTTACTACTGAATCTAGGTTCAGCATAAAAAATCCCAGACTGTGACGGTGCTCAGATGCCTTATCGAATTAGGTCAGGAGCTATAGCTAGAGACCTGAGTTATCTCGGAGTGTCAATGTGACACACAACCCAGAAAAACGTCGAAAATCACTGTCTAGTGAACAGAGTTACACAGAGTCCTGAGAAGTATGTTTCGTCTCACCACCGAATACATACTCTACCACACAGTGTCAAAATGGCGAGAAAACAAGTAGAGACAGGATCGAGGTGTTGACTCAACGATGTCAAGCTGCGTAGTGCTCTGGAGGAAGGAGAAGCAGTCTTCCCACCTCAGGTGGAATCCCGTGACTGCACACGTGACCAGCACAGCTACTCAAAGACGGTGCTAGGTACAGGCTGACACAAACAAGCGAGTGGTAGTTAACAAGGTAGTTTGCCAACTCCAAGGCAGCAACTACACACTTGAGCACAATATTTAATGTTACATCCTACCTACAAAAATAGCTAATTCAAATAATAATATACAGCAAGATATTAACGATTTAGCTATTATCGAAAATATCAGCAATATAAAATTATAAGCAATATAAAATTCATATAAACATGTATATACATTGGGGCCCATCCTGGGGTCGCAATACCTCTTTTTATGTGTACAAAGTAACACTTCATTACGGCCACAGGTTATGTCTTGTCTAATACAGTGAGCCCCCGGTTTCCGTGATTAATCCGTTCCAGAGGGTGTCATGAAAACCGAATATCATGAACTCCGAATCCATTTTCCCCATAAGAAATAATGGAAAAAAAATTAATCCGTTCCAAACACCCAAAAGTATTAAAATAAAATATTTTTTTACAACATATAGACATTAAATTACACACAAAACAATGAGAAATAAAGAAATAGTAGTACAATAACATGTCACTTACATTTATTGAAGAGTTGTTGATGTGTGGAAGACGGGAGGAGGGGAGAGGATGGAGTAGTATGCTAGTGTTTGGAAGGGGAATCCCCTTCCATTAACACTGCAGGTGCCAAGTTCTTTTCTGGGGTTACTGGCCTTTTTCTTTTAATGCCACTAGGACCAGGTTGAGAGTCACTGGAACTTTCTCTCACAAAAAATCTGTCCAGGGAGCACTGTGTCTGGCATTTCTTTAAAACATCCCTGAAATAGGACACCACATTGTCATTGTACAGGTTGCCAGCACTACCTGCAACAGCTTTGTTAGGGTGATATTCATGCATAAAGCCTTGCACATCAGTCCATTGTGCAATGTTCTCCTTCAGTTCTACTGTATTTCTGACATTCTTTACCACAGGACTGGCACTAGTAGCTTTCTTGTTGCCCATGGTGGCTTATTTAGCAGTTGCAAGCACTAAAAACACTGGAATAATGACAATATACAGTGGTACCCCGACTTACGATGGTCCCCAAACACACCCTTTTATGTAAGTTGATTTTTTTAAATGCTTTTGTAAGTGTAATTTTGGGGGTCTAAAAGGACTAGTCTATTTTACATCATTTCTTATGGAGACAAATTCGTTTGGTAATGGCACTTGAACAGCATTCTGGAATGAAAAAATATCGTAAGTCGGGGTACCACTGTATATGGTATGAATGTGTGGGTAGTGGTCGCTCGCTGATAAACAATAGCACACTCATGCTGAATGGAGTGCCCGGGCCTGCTCAGGCCACGCGTATGCGTCCGGGACGAATCATGAACTCCAAGTGGATTCATGAACACCGAGCCAAATTTTTCATGAAAAAACTTCACGAACACCGATTTTCATGAACTCCGACGTTCACGAACACCGGGGTTTGACTGTATCTTTGTTTCCTTCGTTAAATCTAAGACATAAATGCTTATACCTTTTCTTGCCACTTTGAGCAACACTGGTATGCCTACTGGGTGTCATGATTGCTTAGCAGATACAAGATATAGTAATTTAAAGATCAAAATACAATTCACTCTCTTATTCTTCACAAACACAACCAGCTTGTAGCAGAGAACTGGACGTGTATGTACTATGAATGCTGGGATGGTGGGGTGGTGTCCAGGGGTGGCTGGGGACGGCGGGTAGTCTTAACAGCTGATCCACAACCAGGCGGCCGCTTGAGGAAATGGGAATTTGTTTTTCCTTCCTGCAAACTGTAAGTAAGTTTATTCAGGTGTACACAGATAAGATAAGAAAAAATTTCTTCGGATTTTTAACCCCGGAAGGTTAGCCACCCAGGATAACCTAAGAAAGTCAGTGCGTCATCGAGGACTGTCTGTCTTATTTCCATTGGGGTCCTTAATCTTGTCCCCCAGGATGCGACCCACACCAGTCGACTAACAACCCAAGTACCTATTTGCTGCTAGGTGACCATGACAATAGGTGTAAGGAAACACGTCGAAATGTTTCCACCCGCCGGGAATCGAACCCGGGCCCTCCGTGTGTGAAGCGAGAGCTCTAGCCACCAGACTAGAGCAGCATATGTGTAGAGAACCTAGGATAACCCAAAAAAGTCAGAGTGACTTATTTCCATTCTGTCTGACTTTTTTGGGTTATCCTAGGTTCTTTACACATATGCTGCTATGTATGATAATCTATGTAACTATCTGTGTATACCTGAATAAACTTACTTACAGTTTGTGGGAAGGAAAAACAAATTCCCTTTTCCTCAAAGCACCAGGATTCTTAGAGCGGTAAATAACCATGGGATTACACTGAAATCACCTGATGCATTTCCGCAAAGGAGCAAGGTGAAGCGATCCTTTGCTGTCTTGAAGCCTGGTGCACTTTTCTCTTGCTGACTGATATAAGTTCGTGCTGGCATTTTCTTCCAGAAAACACTTGTCTCGTCAGCATTAAACACTTGATGTGGCTCATAGGCACCCTCAGTAGGACCCCCACTGACTCAATGGTTTAACCCATGATGAGCGACCGTGCTCAAAATTTTTTCCCCTCCCGCGAACCGTGTAATATCATTTTTACGTCGTGTTAGATAATAATGTGCCACAATTCTTCAATCGTGCAATACCCATAACATGCAACATAATTTCGTGCTAAATGATAGTCTACTGTATTACAGAAAACAATAAAAAAGTAAAATACACATACAATGAGTAAAGTTTACAGAAAAATACATTAAATTCACCATCTAACATCGTTACGAAGTGGGAGGAGCTAAATGAGAGAGGGAGAGGCGAGCAGCAGCATTCAGTATCTGGTGAATCGTCATTGGTGTTGGATGTTAGCCGTGGCACTAATAAAATGTTGTGTAATTATGCTAATATTAGTAATAAAGGTTATCTATTTGCTACATTTACAGTGGACCCCCGGAAAACGATGGTGTCGTATAACGATAAATTCGGAAGACGATACATTTTTCCGTAAAAAGATGGTTCGGTAGACGATGATTCGCTCGGAAAACGCAATTCATCTTGGACACATACACATGCCTTGGGACGGCACAACACTCCTTCCAGGCGAGCGCCACCCACGCCTCCCACAGTACTCGCTCCCATCCTGTTCCTCATCCTCATATCGGACATAGACAGGGATATAAGCCACAGTGCCGTATCTTCCTTTGCAGATGACACCCGAATCTGTAAAATAATAATAATAATAATAATAGTAATAATAATAATAATAATATCTTTATTTACTACAAGTACATGTACATGATATACAGGCCTAGCTGACATCAGTGACATACTACTATATAGAAAGTCCCTTGTTATGCTGAGCATTTCGGGCAGATTAGGTCAGTGTCCTAGGATGCGACTCACACCAGTCGACTAACACCCAGGTACCCATTTTACTGATGGGGAACATATACAACAGGTGTAAAGAAACACGCCCAATGTTTCTGCCCTGGCTGGGAATCGAACCCAGGCCCTCGCCGTGTGAAGCGAGAGCTTTAGCCACAAGTGTCCACCGTTGAAGACACTGCAAGACTCCAAGAAGACATAAACCAAATCTTTAAATGGGCTGCAGAAAACAATATGAAGTTCAATGATGAGAAATTTCAATTACTCTGATATGGAAAACGTGAAGAAATTAAAATTTCATCAGAGTACAAAACAAATTCCAACCACACAATAGAGCGAAAAACTAATGTCAAAGACCTGGGAGTGATCATGTCAGAGGATCTCACCTTCAAGGACCATAACACCGTAGCAATCGCATCTGCTAGAAAGATGACAGGATTTATAATGAGAACCTTCAAAACCATGGATACCAAGCCCATGTTGACACTTTTCAGGTCGCTTGTTCTATCTAGGCTGGAATATTGCTGCACACTAACTGCACCTTTCAAGGCAGGTGAAATTGCTGACCTAGAAAATGTGCAGAGAACCTTCATGGCACGCATAACTGCGATAAACCACCTCAATTACTGGGAACGCTTGAAGTTCCTAAACCTCTACTTCCTAGAATGCAGGCGGCAGAGATATATTATTATATAAACGTGGAAAATTCTCGAGGGATTAGTACCAAACTTGCACATGAGAGTCACTCCCTACGAAAGCAAAAGACTCGGCAGGCGATGTAACATACCTCCAATGAAAAGCAGGGGTGCCACTAGCACGTTGAGAGACAACACAATAAGTGTCAAGGGCCCAAGACTGTTCAACTGCCTCCCAGCATACATAAGGGGGATTTCCAATAGACCCCTGGCTGTCTTCAAGCAGGCAGTCGACAGGCACCTTAATTAAGTCGGTGCCTGACCAGCCAGGCTGTGGTTCGTACGTTGGACTGCGTGCGGCCAGCAGTAACAGCCTGGTTGATCAGGCTCTGATCCAACATGAGGCCTGGTCACAGACCGGGCCGCAGGGGCGTTGACCCCTGGAACTCTCTCCAGGTAAACTCCAGGTAATAAAAAAAAAAAAATTCCAATCAGTAGTTACCAATATATAGAGGCATGAAGTTGACCCTCAATGACCGGGTGGCGGCAACATCGGCAACTTCAATAACCCCACTAATTTGTTTATCATTATATTGCTTACAAAACTTGAATACAAGTTTATTGTAAACAAAATAATGATGAAAATATTAGTGTGGTATTATGTTGAATACAACGGTACCATATAGTACCATATGGTACAATGGTACCATGTGGTACAATGTATATGGTGCAATATATCATATGGTACAATGTATCATATGTTGCAATGTACCATATGGTACAATGGAAACATTTTGTACAATGTATCATATGGTGCAATGTACCATATGCTACAATGTACCATATAGTACCCTGTACCATAGTACATTGTATCATATGGTACAGGATACCTTATGGTATAGGGTATCATATGGTACAGGGTATCCCCTTCAGGGACTACCTAGCAAACGACCAGACTATTCATCTTGACAACCAACCCTCCACTGCAATAGATGTGGCGATCTCCTCCCTACATGAAAGAATCACTGAGGCCACAGAAGCATGTTGCCAACTATTTCCAGGGTCTACCAACAGTACAAACTAACCAGAGAAATAAAAGACAGCATGAATAATTACCAAGCTGAATGTAGTAGGCACCTCCACTCAGGCCAGCCCACACGCGAGGTACTCTAAAGAATGAGAAGGGAATTAATAACCCTAATCACCCAGCACAAAAGGGACCTATGGAAATACCTTGTGCTTCAAGCTCACCAGTATAAGCGCCCACCAGAACAATTCTGGAGCAAGATCCGTAGACTACTGGGGGCTAAGCACTCACCCACTCAACTCATCACACACTCATTCACTAACGAAGATGGCGAGGAAGTGACTACCTTGCTCGAGGATCCACAAGATCAAGCTGACTTGATTGGGTGAGGTGTGGAAGAAAATTCTCTCTCACAATGCCAGCAGAAGATTCAACAATAACCACTACCTGTGGGTCAACCAGTGGCGTGACGAAAACTGGGAAGACTTCCAACCAATACCAGCAATTGATACATCTTCTCTTGAACCCGATCACCCTCTCACTAGGCCAATCACCCTTAAGGAAATGACCCAAGTCATTGGACGAATGAGAAATAAGGCCCCTGGCCCTTCAGGCATAACAGTAAAACAGCTAAAGTACCTACCCCGAAATTGCAAGATGTCCCTATTAAACATCTTTAATGCTGTCCTGGCGTCTGGCCACTTCCCTATAACATTCAAAACAGCAAAGATCTTCATCTCAAAACCCAACAAGGACATCCATAACCCAGAAAACTACAGGCCTATCTACTCGAAGTCGCTGGCAAAGTCTTCGAAAAAATCATCTCCAACAGACTGAACTACTACATGGAATTCAATCACCTCTTCGCCGAAAAACAGTTTGGTTTCAGGTCCCACCGTGGAACACAGCATGCTATCAGCATCATCTTTGATGCTGTAGATAGTCTGAGGAACCAAGGAAACCTGGCTCTACCAGAACACAACTGGACTTTTCTCAGGCTCATATTCAATTTCCTAACAGGCAGAAACATTATCCCCAACTTTAATGGCAAATCTGCAGTACCCTTCACCCCAACAGCTGGAGTACCACTATTTATGTAAACGACCTCCCACAACCTGAACACAATGATACCATCATCACCCAATTAGCAGACGACGTTATCCATGTAGTGTCATCCACCCCCATATCAGGTGCAACAAAATACAGGAGAGTAATAGCGAAAATGAATGAGGAATTACGAAGAACAGCTAACTGGGAGAAAAAGTGGAGAATCACAACTAACCCAGAAAAAGTCCTCATCAGCACCATCGGCTGTCTCCCATCAACCATAGAAGACAAAGGAGGTATCTCCATAAGAGGGTCACGAGTCGATATCAGAAACCCTAACAAGATCCTAGGATATGAGATCGACAGATTACTTAACTCCACTTCTCACATCTCTAAAAAAGTGAACCTAGCTAAAGCCCGCCTTGGCCAACTATTCAGATTCAAAGATGCCCCTTCCCACATCAAGAAGCACCTCTACAAGATGATGATCAGACCTTTGCTCGAATACCCTTGCGTACCCTGCATCCCCACATCAAGAAGCACCTTTACAAGATGATGATCAGACCTTTGCTCGAATACCCTTGCGTACCCTTATCACTAACAACTAAAACCAACATGCTGCGGCTTCAATGGGTCCAGAACAAAGCCCTCCGCTTTATCAATGGGACCAGACTCAGGGACAGAATCAGAATGGAAGACCTTCATATGCAACAGGAAATCACTGCAATTAATGTCACGATAGACAAACTAACGAAGAGACAGCTATATGACATGCAAGAACTCTATGTACCTGATAGAGAACCCCCCAACCAGTAAACACTACCGACTTTGTCATCAACACACTTCCCCACCGAACCCAAAGAATGACTCTGCAACAAAGAGTTAGACGTTTCATTCACAATGACAACTACCCACGACCAAGAATCCTGTGTGACCTCCCCGTTGAGCCAGAACAGTGGATACCACCAGACCCAGTCTACGTCCAACAACGTACATAAATATCCCCATCTATGGGTAACCTACCTTTATCAAACTACATCTTACAATTAACATTGTAACACACACGAACCTCCTACTATAGGACACCACTTCAGAAACTGCTTGACCAGCTCCGGGCTAGCCACCAACAACACCGAAAGCCCAGCAACTACCACCTGTTGCAGCAACCTTTCCTCCTGGAGTTTACCTGGAGTTTACCTGGAGAGAATTCCAGGGGTCAACGCCCCCGCGGCCAGGTCTGTGACCAGGCCTCAAGTTGGACCAGAGCCTGATCAACCAGGCTGTTACTGCTGGCCGCACGCAGTCCAACGTACGAACCACAGCCTGGCTGGTCAGGTACCGACTTTAGGTGCCTGTCCAGTGCCTGCTTGAAGACAGCCAGGGGTTTGTTGGTAATCCCCCTTATGTATGCTGGGAGGCAGTTGAACAATCTTGGGCCCGTGACACTTATTGTGTTGTCCCTCAACGTGCTAGTGGCACCATTGCTTTTCATTGGGGGGATGTTACATCGCCTGCCGAGTCTTTTGCTTTCGTAGGGAGTGATTTTCGTGTGCAAGTTTGGTACTAATCCCTCGAGAATTTTCCACGTGTATATGCCAATGTATCTCTCCCGCCTGCGTTCTAGGGAGTACAGGTTTAGGAACTTCAAGCGTTCCCAGTAATTGAGGTGGTTTATCGCAGTTATGCGTGCCGTGAAGGTTCTCTACACATTTTCAAGGTCAGCAATTTCACCTGCCTTGAAAGGTGCAGTTAGTGTGCAGCAATATTCCAGCCTAGATAGAACAAGCGATTTGTAAAGTGTCAACATGGGCTTTGCATCCCTTGTTTTGAAGGTTCTCATTATCCATCCTGTCATTTTTCTAGCAGATGCGATTGCTACGGTGTTATGGTCCTTGAAGGTGAGATCCTCTGACATGATCACTCCCAGGTCTTTGACATTAGTTTTCGCTCTATTGTGTTGTTGGAATTAGTTTTGTACTCCGATGAGATTTTTATTTCCTCACGTTTTCCGGATCTGAGTAATTGAAATTTCTCATCATTGAACTTCATATTGTTTTCTGCAGCCCATTTAATGATTTGGTTTTTGTCTGCTTGGAGTCTTGCAGTGTCTTCAACGGTGGACACTGTCATACAGATTCTGGTGTCATCTGCAAAGGAAGACACGGCACTGTGAGGAACAGGATGAGAGCGAGTACTGTGCATTGTGCAACAGAGCTTTTCACATTAGTTGCCTCAGACTTTACTCTGTTGACTACTATTCTTTGTGTTCTACTTGTTAGGAAATTATAGATCCATCTACCAACTTTTCCTGTTATTCCTTTATCACGCACTTTGTGTGCTATTACACCATGGTCACACTTGTCAAAGGCTTTTGCAAAGTCTGTGTATATAACATCTGCATTCTGTTTGTCTTCTAGAGCATCTAGAACCTGGTCGTAGTGGTCCAGTAGTTGGGACAGACAGGAGCGACCTGCTCTAAACCCGTGCTGCCCTGGGTTGTGTAATTGATGGGTATCTAGATGAGTGGCGATCTTGCTTCTTAGAACCCTTTCAAAGATTTTTATGATATGGGACGTTAGCGCTATTGGTATGTAGTTCTTTGCTATTGCTTTACTGCCTTCTTTGTGGAGTGGGGCTATGTCTGTTGTTTTTAGTAACTGCGGGACGACCCCAGTGTCCATGCTCCCTCTCCATAGGATGTTAAAAGCACGTGATAGGGGCTTCTTGCAGTTCTAGATGAACACGGAGTTCCATGAGTCTGGGCCTGGAGCGGAGTGCATGGGCATGTCATTTATTGCCTTTTCGAAGTCATTTGGCGTCAGGGTGATGTCAGATAGGCATGCGTCAGTCATGTTCTTTGGCACTCTCATAAAAAATTCATTTAGGTCTTCGATTTTCAGTCTGGTTAGCGGCTCGCTAAAAACTGAGTCATACTGGGACTTAAGTAACTCACTCATTTCCTTGCTGTCATCTGTGTAGGACCCATCCTGTTTAAGTAGGGGCCCAATACTGGTTGCTGTTCTCGACTTTGACTTTGCATAAGAAAATAAATACTTTGGGTTTATTTCAATTTCGTTTATGGCTTTTAGTTCTTTCCGTGTCTCTTGATTCCTGTAAGATTCCTTTAGTTTTAATTTGATGTTTGCTATTTCTCTGACCAGTGTCTCCCTTCGTATTTCAGATATATTGGCCTCTTGTAGCCGCTCCGTTATTCTTTGCCTTCGCCTGTATAGGGAGCGCCTCTCTCTTTCTAGTTTGCATCTTTTCCTCCTTTTTCTTAAGGGAATTTGCCTTGAGCAAACCTCAAGTGCCACAGAGTTAATTTGTTCTAGACATAGGTTAGGATCCATGATGCTTAGGCTATCTTCCCATTGTATATCATTTAGGACTTGGTTTACTTGGTCCCATCTTATGTTTTTGTTATTGAAGTTGAATTTGGAGAAGGCTCCCTCGCGGCTGATCACATTTTGTTGATCTTTGGCTCCCCGCATGCATGTCTGGACCTCTATTATGTTGTGATCTAAGTATATTGTTTTTGATATGATGACATTTCGTATCAGATCATCATTGTTGGTGAAGATGAGGTCCAGCGTATTCTCTAATCTTGTGGGCTCTACTATTTGCTTGTTAAAGGTGAATTTGGTGCAGAGATTTAAAAGTTCATGTGTGTGTGAGTTTTCATCTGAGCTGCCTCCTGGTGTTATCTCTGCTACCACATTACCAATTCAAAATTCAAATTAAAATTAAAATTCTTTTTTTCTAGTAATATTCATAGTGGGGTGTAATTATAGTAATGTACATTTTATGAAGTAGATATTACAAGATGGCCAATAATATGCCTAATTATGAGTGGCGATCTTGCTTCTTATAACCCTTTCAAAGATTTTTATGATATGGGACGTTAGTGCTATTGGTATGTAGTTCTTTGCTATTGCTTTACTGCCCCCTTTGTGGAGTGGGGCTATGTCTGTTGTTTTTAGTAACTGCGGGACGACCCCAGTGTCCACGCTCCCTCTCCATAGGATGTTAAAAGCACGTGATAGGGGCTTCTTGCAGTTCTTGATGAACACGGAGTTTCATGAGTCTGGGAATGGAGCGGAGTGCATGGGCATGTCATTTATTGCCTTTTCGAAGTCATTTGGCGTCAGGGTGATGTCAGATAGGCATGCGTCAGTCAAGTTCTGTGGCACTCTCGTAAAAAAATCATTTAGGTCTTCGATTTTCAGTCTGGTTAGCGGCTCGGTAAAAACTGAGTCATACTGGGACTTAAGTAACTTACTCATTTCCTTGCTGTCATCTGTGTAGGACCCATCCCGTTTAAGTATGCATTCTCCCATCTCAGTGGCATGCTGTGATACAGCAGTATACCTGTGTGCAACTGATGGGCAGGAGGCATACCCACCTCATAAAATTAACTTATGTATAACTCTACATACACACACTTATTATATTGCGCCAAAGTGGGTAGGCCACTTACCTTTATAACCCTCACCTTCCCCTCCCCCTTCCCAACCATTTCCCATGTTTCCATCCTTACCCATCCTTCTTCCTTCCCCATCTTACCGATGCTCAGGTCAAATCAAGATCAAGAAATGGTACAGGGTAGAATATGGAACAGGGTAACATATGGTACAGGGTACCATATGGTACAGGGTACCATATGGTACAGGGTATCATATGGTACAGATTCAGGGATCCCAATGGAAATAAGTCACCCAGACTTTTTGGGTTATCCTAGGATGTTTCACATATGCTGTTACATTGGGCTGGTGCAGCATGCTGCATACTCGTGGCACCATATAGTACATTGTACCATATGGTACTATATGGTACCATTGTATTCAATCAACCTTACTAATATTTTCATCATTATTTTGTTTACAATAATTGTTTACAATAAAAAATGTGCAAAAATGCTGTATCTTAGTAATGTTCTATTGTATATTTACAAATGTACAGTGACTGGACATGTTCCTAGAGGTGGATGACGAAGCTTTGTGTTGGAAACTGCTGCGTCAGTGTGCCTTGACACCAACACTCACTGCTGCGTCAGAGCCTTGACACCAATACTCACTGCTGCGTCAGTGTGCCTTGACACCATCACTGCTGCGTCAGTGCCTTGAGAGCCACACTCACTCTGAGCAAGTGCCTCCTTCCACCAACCACTTACTGACCATATGGCACAGGGTACCATATGCTGTCAGTAGTGTTACTGAATCAGTAACACTGACAATGGTACAGGGTACCATGCAGTACAGGGGTACAATACAGTACAGGGTACCATAAAGAACAGAGTACCATTTGGTACAGATACAAGGATCCCTTTGGAAATAAGTCACCCTGACTTTTTTGGGTTATCCTAGGATCTTTCCACATATGCTGCTATGTATGATAAGCTATGTACGTAACTGTATTTGTGTACACCTGACTAAACTTACTCAAGTGCATGTGGAGTCGTAAGTAAGTTTATTCAGGAATACACAAATACAGTTACATATATTTATCATATATACAGTGGACCCTCTATTCCAGGAGCTAGACCTTTACACGAAAAAATCGTTATTCGAAACCTTATTTCCCATAAGAAATAATGTAAATACAATTAATCCGTTCCAGACATCCAAAAATATTCACAAAAAAATACATTTTTTAAAGAATAACTTTAGTTTTACATACATAAAACACACATAAATACTACATACAATATTAAATTTACAAATAAACATTGAAATAAACATTTAAAATAATATTTACTTACCTTTATTGAAGAGAGTTGCTGGCATCTGGAAGATAGGGAGGAAGACAGGGGGAGGGGTTAGTGTTTGGAAGGAGAATCTCCACTCCATGCCTTCCTGCTACACTCCCTGCATGCCTGCTACACTCCCTGCATGCCTGCTACACTCCCTGCATGCCTGCTACACTCCCTGCATGCCTGCTACACTCCCTGCATGCCTGCTACACTCCCTGCATGCCTGCTACACTCCCTGCATGCTTGCTACACTCCCTGCATGCCTGCCACACTCCCTGCATGCCTGCTACACTCCCTGCATGCCTGCTACATTCTCTGCATGCCTGCTACACTCACTGCATGCCTGCTACACTACCTGCGTGCCTGCTACACTCCCTGCGTGCCTGCTACACTCCCTGCATGCCTGCTACACTCCCTGCGTGCCTGCTACACTCCTTGCGTGCCTGCTACACTCCCTGCATGAATGCTACACTCCCTGCATGAATGCTACACTCCCTGCATGAATGCTACACTCCCTGCATGAATGCTACACTCCCTGCATGAATCAGTCAGTCTGTTCACATTGCAAGTTGCTCCACAAACATGCTCATCTGTGCTCGCATTATCATGAGCACAGATAGGCACACGTTCATGGAAATTGATTTGGATTTATATATACAGTTCACTTATCTGTTACAAGCAAATTTAGAAAATTTGCTTAGTATAAGTGGTATGCTACCTTCACTAATAAGATATCTTGACATGTCACCTTGAGTCTACCTGGAGAGAATTCCAGGGGTCAACGCCTCCGCGGCCCGGTCTGTGACCAGGCCTAATGTTGGACCAGAGCCTGATCAACCAGGCTGTTACTGCTGGCCGCACGCAGTCCAACGTACAAACCACAGCCCGGCTGATCAGGTACCGACTTGAGGTGCCTGTCCAGTACCTGCTTAAAGACAGCCAGGGGTTTGTTGGTAATCCCCCTGATGTATGCTGGGAGGCAGTTCAACAATCTTGGGCCCCTGACACTTGCCCCTCAACGTGCTAGTGGCACCCCTGCTCTTCATTGGGGGGATGTTACATCGCCTGCCGAGTCTTTTGCTTTCGTAGGGAGTGATTTTTGTGTGCAAGTTTGGTACTAAGCCCTCGAGAATTTTCCATGTGTATATAATAATGTATCTCTCCCGCCTGCGTTCTAGAGAGTACAGGTTTAGGAACTTCAAGCGTTCCCAGTAGTTGAGGTGGTTTATCGCACATATGTGTGCCGTGAAGCTTCTCTGCACATTTTCAAGGTCAGCAATTTCACCCGCCTTGAAAGTTGCAGTTAGTGTGCAGCAATATTCCAGCCTAGATAGAACAAACGATCTGTAAAGTGTCAACATGGGCTTTTCATCCTTGGTTTTGAAGGTTCTCATTATCCATCCTGTCATTTTTCGAGCAGATGCAATTGCTACTTTGTTATGGTCCTTGAAGGTGAGATCCTCTGTCATGATCACTCCCAGGTCTTTGACATTAGTTTTTCGCTCTATTGTGTGGTTGGAATTAGTTTTGTACTCCGATGAGATTTTAATTTCTTCACGTTTTCCGTATCTGAGTAATTGAAATTTCTCATCATTGAACTTCATATTGTTTTCTGCAGCCCATGTAAAGATTTGGTTTATGTCTGCTTAGAGTCTTGCAGTGTCTTCAACGGTGGACACTGTCATACAGATTCGGGTGTCATCTGCAAAGGAAGACACAGCACTGTGGCTTATATCCCTGTCAATGTCTGATATGAGGATGAGGAATAGGATGGGAGCAAGTACTGTGCCTTGTGGAACAGAGCTTTTCACAGTAGCTGCCTCAGACTATACTCTGTTGACTACTACTCTTTGTGTTCTACATGTTAGGAAATTATAGATCCATTTACAAACTTTTCCTGTTATTCCTTTATCACGCATTTTGTGTGCTATTACACCATAGTCACACTTGTCAAAGGCTTTTGCAAAATCTGTGTATATAACATCTGCATTCTGTTTATCTTCTAGAGCAACCAGGACCTTGTCGTAGTGGTCCAGTAGTTGGGACAGACAGGAGCGGCCTGCTCTAAACCCATGCTGTCCTGGGTTGTGCAATTGATGGGTATCAAGATGGGTGGCGATCTTGCTTCTTAGAACCCTTTCAACGATTTCTATGATATGGGACGTTAGCGCAATTGGTCTGTAGTTCTTTGCTATTGCTTTACTGCCCCCTTTGTGGAGCGGGGCTATGTCTGTTGTTTTTAGTAGCTGCGGGACGACCCCAGTGTCCATGCTCCCTCTCCATAGGATGTTAAAAGCATGTGATAGGGGCTTCTTGCAGTTCTTGATGAACACGGAGTTCCATGAGTCTGGGCCTGGAACGGAGTGCATGGGCATGTCATTT